>PVIR01045351.1:0-10771 GCA_004026965.1 Petromus typicus
CAGAATGTGGATTTTTTTTGGTCCCCACCCTAGAGAAGTCAGGGAGAGAGTATTGCCGGGTTCTGCCTCATCAGCATTCCATGTAATTCAAATCAGGATGGTCTGATAAAGTAGAATTAAAACTGCTCAAAAGAGAACAATGCTATTATTTCAAAACTTGCTAGAGCTGGAGTCAGTTATCTCTTGCCTTTGGCAGAGGCTCAAGGGCAGGCAGAGAAATGAAAAGCTTTGACAGAAGGGTAGGGAGAGCCCCAGGTACTCTCTGATTGGAAGCTGTCGGCTTGGGAAAGCTGAGGGCGGCTGCAAGGTACAGGGGTATTTTTTGTAATTGGTTTGGAGGATCTATTTGGCTTTCTCTGAAGCTCCTGAGTTGGAAGTGAGGGAAAGATAAAGAAGCTGACTCCTCCTGATTGTCCCGGTCCAACCGCTGTGGGCCACAGTCGGGCTTCCGGGGACCCATAGGTGGTGGAGCTCCGTTACTCCGCAGGGTGCGAGCATTCTCTGTCTCTGGCACTGAGAAACACGAGGCGATCCCTGGTGGCTTCACCCTGACCTTCCTTTGCAGGTAAGTTCCAAAAGAGCTGCAAACTGTCTTTCCTGCTTACCAACTCTCGGCCCTATCTGAGATGCTCAGAGAGCACTTAATGAAATCGTACTGTTAAATGATAGACGTAAATAGTCTAACGTGGCTGTGGGCACAAGAAAACGAACTTTTTTGTGTGGCACACGGGCACCTTTATGCGAAGGAGCTAGCGGTCACCAGACTGGGTGGCAGTTGCTCCTGCAGCCACTGGTGCCCTAAACCAGTAATCTGAACCCTAGCCCTGGCCCTGGCCCTGGCCCGGCTCCCCTGATTTCTCAAGACTTCTAGTTTACTCGGGCTGCGCTACCAGCCCCAGGCTGCCTTTCCCAGTTCTTCCACGCCGCCCAGGCAGGAGGAGATCCTGAAGGAAGGGGGGAGAGCGCGCACGCGCGCGCACACACACACACACACACGCACACACATACAAAACTACTGAGGGAAGGGGAAAATACACACACACACACACACACACACACACACACAGAGACCTCACACATGCAGAGCTCTTGGAAAGAGAAAGTACACACAAGGAGCTACTGAGGGAAGAGGACAGCGCGCGCGCACAGGCACACACGCGCTCCTAGGGTCTTAATTCAGGACCCGGAGTTTCTCGGAGGAAGGCCGCGGAGACCGCGCGGGAGCGAGCCCGGAGCCGCCCCACCTGCGCAGGTCTCCCGCCCTCCCTCGCCGCGGGGCTGCGCGGGGGGCTGTTGGGGCGGAGGCGGGGAGCAGCCAGGGCACCAAAATAGGCGCCGCCGTGGGCCGGAGCCGCACTCCAGGCAGCCGCGCCGCGCCGCTTCCAAAGATGGTCAGAGGGTCCCGAGGCGCCGCCGCCCCCGCTCGCCGCTAGCCAGGCCGCACAGCGTCCGCGAGCCGCCACCGAGGTAGGTGCGCCGGGGCCGGGCCGGCGGCGGGGGCGCGGGGGTGGCGGCGTGGGCGCGGGCCGGCGGGAAGAGCGAGGCCGCGCCGCCTCCCGAGCCGCCTGGGCGCCGCGCAGACAATGGCCGCGCGGGGGCCGAACCGGGCCGGGCGCGTGGGGCCGCGCGCTGCACACCTGCGCTCCACGCCGGCGCTGTCGGCGGCCTGTGCGGCGCCCTGGAGCCGAGCCCGCGCGGGCCGAGCGAGCGGCCTCGGCGGGAACGCGGCCGGGCCCAGGCAGGCGCCGAAGCCCCTGCGGCGGGCACGCGAGGGGCGCCCAGTGCCGGGCCGGCGCTCGCCTGCTCCCTGTCGAGGCGGAGGCCCAGCGTTTCCCTCGACCGAGATTTCCTCTCCACTCACATTTCGACGATCCTTTTCACGGCATCTCGATGTGACTCGAAAGGAAGAGGGACCTAAGGAAAAAGGTCGACTTGAGGCCCAGCCGAGGCGTCCAGGGTCCGGTGGCCAGTGTGCTGACCGCTCGGACTCTTGGCTTGCCCAGCTTGGGATCTCCTCTGAGACCGCCAGCTTAAGGCGCATTGCAGACTAGGTGAAGGGGGTAGCAGATCGTTATGTCTAGTCAAACATGGAACTAAAAAATAAGGGGGTGGGGGTCATTTCCGCCTCCGAGCCACCCTGAATTTAAATGAATCACTTTTAATTGTGAAACAACCCATTCACATTTGCTTTTGCTACTGAATAGTCCAGTTTTGGAGGATACCCGATCCTAATCCGATTTAAATGATTGGAATATGTAGAGTTAACAGGTAAAATGCAAAATTAAAAACACGTTTATTATTTCCAATTTATTGCAGCCATGGCTTTAAAAGCACAAGAAGATTATATTTATCATTTCAAGGATTCGGCGCATCCAGTAGATTTTCTTGATGCATTCAAAACATTTTATTTGGATGGATTATTTACTGATATTACCCTTCAGTGCCCTTCGGGCATAATCTTTCACTGTCACCGAGCTGTTTTAGCTGCTTGCAGCAATTATTTTAAGGCAATGTTCACAGCTGACATGAAAGAAAAATTTAAAACTAAAATAAAACTCTCTGGCATCCACCATGATATTCTGGAAGGCCTTGTAAATTATGCCTATACTTCTCAGATTGAAATAACTAAAAGAAATGTTCAGAGCCTGCTTGAAGCTGCAGATCTACTACAGTTCCTCTCAGTGAAGAAGGCATGTGAGCAGTTCTTGGTCAGACACCTGGATATTGATAATTGTATCGGGATGCACTCCTTTGCAGAATTTCATGTGTGTCCAGAATTAGAGAAGGAATCTCGAAGAATTCTGTGTTCAAGATTTAAGGAAGTATGGCAACAAGAGGAGTTTCTGGAAATCAGCCTTGAGAAGTTTCTCTTTATCTTGTCCAGAAAGAATCTCAGTGTTTGGAAAGAAGAAGCTATCATAGAGCCAGTTATTAAGTGGACTGCCCATGATGTAGAAAATCGAATTGAATGCCTGTACAATCTGCTAAGCTATATCAACATAGATATAGATCCAATGTATTTAAAAACAGCGTTAGGTCTTCAAAGAACCTGCTTACTAACAGAAAACAAGATACGTTCTCTGATTTACAATGCTTTGAATCCCATGCATAAAGAGATTTCCCAGCGGTCCACAGCCACAATGTATATCATTGGAGGCTATTATTGGCATCCTTTATCAAAGGTTCACATATGGGATCCTTTGACAAATGTTTGGATTCAGGGAGCAGAAATACCAGATTACACCCGAGAGAGCTATGGTGTTACCTGTTTAGGACCCAACATTTATGTGACTGGAGGGTATAGGACTGATAACATAGAAGCTCTTGACACAGTGTGGATCTATAACAGTGAGAGTGATGAATGGACAGAAGGTTTGCCTATGCTCAATGCCAGATACTACCACTGTGCAGTCACCTTGGGTGGCTGTGTCTATGCTCTAGGTGGTTACAGGAAGGGGGCTCCAGCAGAAGAGGCTGAGTTCTATGACCCATTAAAAGAGAAGTGGATTCCAATTGCAAACATGATCAAAGGTGAGTGTGGATTTCTTTTATCCTGTGTTTTATAGATAGCTAGGTTTAGTCCCGCAGTGTAATTTTTATTGCAAGTAACTTTAAGAAGGATTTATCACTGGGATGCTCTCCAAGACCGTGAGTTATATAAACAAGTGTTACACAGAATGTTCCAGGTAAAAACAGAACAGCATGGTCCCCAACCTATCTGAGAATTAATTAAAATACATTACTCAAGTTAGAGAAGAAATATCAGGAAATAGAAATGTAAGGAAGCAGGGTAATTCATTCTGTTTAAGTAAGGATCTTGATTCAAGTCTTCAAAAATTTTTTGAGGGCCGGGGATTTAGCTCAGTGGTTCTGGTGCCTGCCTTGCAAGTGCAAAGGCCTGAGTTCAATCCCCGGTAACCACGTACAACAATGCCAGGCGTGGTGAATCACACCTAACAGCAATCAGAACCGCACACCACGGGGCCAGGTGTGGCGTTTTATAGCTGTAATCCCAGCACTTGGGAGGCAGAGGCAGAAGGATTGCTGAGTTCAAGGCTGAGCTTAGGGCCAGCCTGAACTACAAAAGCAAGACCCTGTCTCAAAAAAGAAAAGATCTCAAATCTTTTTTGATTCAGGGTGTCACCATATAATTTAAACTGGCCTTGAACTCACTGGATACCCCAGGCTGTTCTTAAACTGGAGGCTGGCTATTTGTCTCAGCTTCTCTAGTACTGGGATTACACGTGTGTGCCACCATGCCTGGCCAAGTCTTCAGAATTTATGCTTAAATTGAAGGCTAAATGAAGAAATAGACCCGGAGAAGGGGGCGGGGACAGACCTGGTGGGGGAGGGGAAGAAACAGATCTGGGTAGTTCTATTAATTCATGGTTGTTGGTTGTTTTACTTGTTCTTGAAATATCAAACCTTTTTAGTTCTGCTTTTTAATATTTAACTTTCCTCTCAGAATACACTAATCATCTCTCAAAAGGTCTTTCATTAAAACCTTGGAAGGTTTGGTCCCTATAGGATATTAAAAAGTAAATTATCCTTAGAACTCAAGACAAAAAACCCTCTGCTCTGTATGATGATCTTGTCTCAGAATAAAGGAAAGAACAGAGCCCACAGCCTCCTGCTGTGGTTCACAGAGCCAGGCACATGACTAGCAGGCAGTACCTTTCTGTAAACACTGTTTTCTGCTGTGTTTGGTCATGTACTGGCCTTGCTGTCCTTTCCTCTCCCTGGAGAAAGAGTTAAACTGGAATCTGATTTCATTCAATTTATTCATTGTAGCTTGGGAGTTCCAGAAACAGCTGTTGTTACCGAACTTGTTTCATTTTGTCCCAAATGTTTCTTCCCAGGCCTTTTTGTTTCTTTTTTTAATGCTAGTGAGGGTGTGGGAATTTGACCTGGTCTGAAATCTGACCTGGTGTGATCCTTGGAGGAGAAGCAGGAAGCTGGAGAAGCCCAGTGGTCTTGTGATCAGGCAGGCACTGTGACTTGCAGCAACACTCACTGCCTGGGTCCAAATCCCCACCTTCCACTTACTGGGGAGCTTGGGAGAATGGTTCAGTCGCTTTGTGCCCCAGTTTTGCAGCCTGCATGATGGGGATGAAGCACTACATAGTTTAGGACCATGGGGGGATCAAGTGATTTGTGCTTGTGGAGTATAGAACAGGGTCTGGCACAAAGAAGAGCCCTCAGTACACGTTAGATGTGATTGTTACAGACATCATTGAATACTATGTCAGTTTTAATAGGGCAGAGATATGCATATTAAGTCAAGACTTCCTACTCATGCACACAGGTACAGCAAAGTTCATAGGGTGGGAGAACTTAGCATACAGCTATTGTAGTTGATTGGTTATTCTTTTTGCTTGAACTCAAATTACTGTTTCCAGTGTGAACCTAACTCCTATCCTACAAACGGAACAAGAAAAGTTCAGATATTATAGCAGCTGTAGTAGAGCTATGTGTTTCTACTTGTATTTCTGAATAATGAGATAATAGGTTCAGTAGTTCAGACTATATTTCTTGGAGGGTGAAAGTTTATTACTTTACCGAAATTTTTAAAAGTTATATTTGAAATGATGCTTGCTGAAAAGGAACTGCTGCACTGGTTTATCTAGTGTAAAAGAAAGCCATGTGTATTCTTGCCTTCATTTTGAGTGGATGGGAAACCCTTTCCATATCCCAAAATCTTCCCTACCTACTGCCTGAAATTCCAGAGATTCATCCTTTTCTTTATTTTTGAGACAAGATCTTGCTTTTGTAGTTCTGCCTGGCTCTGAGCTCACTATGTAGCCCACAAGAGCCCGGAACTCACAGCAATCTTCCTGCTTCTGCCTCCTGAGTGGTGGGATTACAGGCGTGAGCCACCAAGCCTAGCATTGTGATGTGTGGTCACTAGGGATCGGACTCCGGATCTTGTGTTTACAAGGCAGATGCCAGAACCACTAAGCTAAATCCCTAGTTCGAGAGATTCATCCTTGAAGTTTGGATTCTTATTTATATCTACTTAACCCAAGGAAGAGTAGCATTCAGCCAGTTTTATCCTGTCTCAGCTAGTTCTTTCTGATGGGTAGATTTGAGTTACTCATTTTTCTATAAAAGGGTAACATTTTTCTCAGTTTGTTTTATTTGTAGTCATGAGGTGAACTAGCAGCTTCCCTTGCTGAGTACTTAATTTGTATAGAGTGAACTTCTAGTTTCATTTCCTTTTATGGTTTAGGGATGTGATGTACAGAGAAGAAATAAACATTTGGCTATTTATGCACTCAAGTATTTTTTCCTCATAACCACCCTACTTATAAACCTATTTTTATTTTGAAGTGAAAATGCACAGTGATTAAACTGCAGCCAGTACATAACGATGTTAAATAAAAGTTGGTTGAAAGACTAAACCAGTATTTTCAACTAAACTGAGCCCTGTCTTCTTTCCCTTTTCTTCCCCCACTGAACCAGTTTCCTCTTCCACCTGACAATCCTTTGGCAGCAAGACCTTCCAGTTGTCCCAGCTCAGGACCTCAGACTTGGGCTGTCTGGTCTTGGACTCAGTGACCAAGACCTATCTGCCCCGTGTCGCTCGCCTCTATACCCTTCTTTGCAAGGCCTCTTCTAAGTCAGGTCCTCTCCACCTTGTTACTTGAGACAGCAGCACCTACACCTTCCTGACTCCTTTCTATCTTTCTTTTTTTTAGTCCGACTCACCCTCTCTTTAAACTGCTTAAAAGCCTGAATGAATTGAGTCCAGGTTTTTAGCTGGGCATCGAGGTCCACGTGTCACCTTCTCTGCTCAGTAGGCTACTTGGCATTGGCCTGTAAGCCTTTGCACTGTCTCCTTTTTATGGTGTATTCTACAACTATGTTCTTTTTGTTTCAGCTTCTCTTGAAAGAACACATAGAGCCATCATTTTCCAATTTTTCATCCTGTATACCACCTAGCACATTGCCTTGCATCTACCATCTGTTATCACAGGAACTCCAATAAACTAAGTGTATCATTCACTGCAAAAAGAACTAACACAATCTAAAAATGTGCTTTTGATTGGCACACAGGTGTGGGAAATGCTACTGCCTGTGTCTTACATGAAGTTATCTATGTCATCGGCGGCCACTGTGGCTACAGAGGAAGCTGCACCTATGACAAGGTCCAGAGCTACAATTCGGATATCAATGAATGGAGCCTCATCACTTCCAGTCCACACCCAGGTAACCGAATACTGACTCACATATTGCAGCTTATCCATGTAAGGGGTGGCTCAAATGAGTGGAAATGGAAAAATGCTAAGCTTGTGATAGAATTCATGTGAGAATAATTTAGAAGCTCAGAATACCCAAATATCCTTCTAGTAATAATCATGTTTAGATTCTGATTGGATCAGATATTTTTCCTGATGTCACCACATAACCTGTATTAAAGCTGTTTTGGTGAAAGAGGTAAGCTCTTTTTAAATTTTTTCACTTAGTCTTTTTCATTTCCTTTTCCTTTATCATGTTGTTTATTTAATACACACATTATTTAAAACAATTTTTGTAAACAGTAGGCTGGCTGTCAGAAGGTTAGGAAGGGTACCCAGAGATTGAAGTTCAGCTAGAGTTTGTATTTTCCTCTTTGAAGTTTGTTCATTGTTATTCCTGTGAAGCACTGGTTCTGTGCTGTGCAGTGCCCCGCGTTGCTGTCCCGTAACAGTCATAGAGGGGGGATGCTGTCCTCCAGAGGAATGGCCTCCTGCTGGGGGTCCTTTGGTCTTTGCCTTCTCTCTTTGTGGTGAGCTCAAGGACCAGGGCTGGAGCTTGGCAAGTGCCTGCTCTGCATGCATGAGGCCCAGGATTCAACCCCAGCACCAGAATAAAAATAAATTTTAGCTTTTTACAGCTGTGCTGTATGTTTAAAGGAAAGATGAACTTTGAATCATTTTCCATAGCATAATAGGCTTTCATTGTGCTACTAGAGACAGCAAGTAAAACCCAGAAGCTTGAACTGTCTGAGAATAACAGTAATAGCTGACCTTCTTGAGCATGTACTATAGTTACTGGTCACTTACTGGCTAAACACTCTGCTTGTAATAGTATTTAAAGTCTCACTGCAGTTCTGTGAGTGCATACTTTTAAAAAATTTCCATGTTTGTAGTACATAATGTTTACACTCCTCATAGAGGGGTTGATACATTAGATGATACATCTTAATTCCTTTTTTCATTCCTTTCTATCCATCTCTTGATCTTCTCATTTGAGAAAGAACTGTATTTGTGCCAGGCCACTACTTTTCTAGTAATCAGACATGTATGAATCTCTTTGAATTTGTCAGCTTCATGTTACTATGATAGAATACGTAAGGCACCTAGCCTATAAAGAGAAGAGGTTTAGTTAGTTTACAGTTGGAGGCTTAAATTCACTTATTTGGAGTAGCAGTGGTAGAAACATTTGTCAGAGAAGATGCCCACTTACAAGCCTGGAAGCAAAGAGAGGGACAGAAGAGTGAGTGGCTTCTAGGACCTGCTGCTAATGAGCCAAGGAAGTCCAAAAGGACTCATTCCTTAAAGGTGCTCAGCATCTCCAGGACAGCTGTGCTGGGGGCCTTTGGAGGAAATGACTCACATTCAACATCAGCACTATCCAAACTTTATAATGTCCTGGGCATTTGGCAGATGCTGTTATCGCACTTTCTGTCCAGTGAGTTGCAGAGACATTAAATACAGTGAATTTCCCTCGGCCAGCCAGCTAGTGCTTGTTAAGGGGTGAGATTCAACCCCAGATAGTCTGACTTGGAGCTGGTTAACTTCGTTGTTATCTCATTTGAACACATTCTGAGTTAGATGATAACACTTCTTATTTTGTATTTAGTCTCGTCTTTCCAAATAAAATCCAATAGATAAAAAAGTCAGATTAACAAATTAGTGGAAGTTACAGGGTAAATTTAATATAAATTCAGAGAGGAGTCCCTTAGGGCCAAAGGTTTATCTCGGGTGGTACCACTCCGACCTTGTAAGCGTAAGGACCCAAGTTTGATCCCTGGCACTGCAAAAAGACAGACAGACAGACAGAGAGAAGTCCCTTAAAAACAAGTGTTTCATAATATATAAATTGCATATAGCTTAATAGCTACATGAGAAAGTCTAAAAGCACTGTAACTTAAGCCTACAATTAGAAAACAAGGAAAATTGAAAATTAATGCAAAAAATTGCCATGTAAATCAATAGAAAATTGCAACTCACATGTAAAGTTTGGATTTACTTTGAACTTTTTCCTGATGGAAGGTGAAAAAATATATTGAATTGGCACCTTGCCTGATACATTGTATTTGACTTTCACAATACTTAAAATACTTCTGAACCGATTTGTTACCAAAATTTAAAATTCAAGATTTCATATAAAACTCATGGTTTCTTGCTTTTAGGAAAACTGGAAGGTCTGGCGACTGGACAGTATTCCTTCCTGGCGGCAGTCATGGGAGCCCAGTGATGGCCATTCTTGTCAGATGGGGCTGAGGCTCAGATGGGGGAGGGGCTGTTTTTTTCTCTCACCCTTGACTTGGCTTCTCTCAGCTGGGCCCTTGTCTCCTTCAGCTCCACTGATCAGGGCAAAGCATACTTCTTGTGCACTTAACAGACACCTAAAGAATGTGAGGCCTAAGTCTCATTATATACATCCATAGCTTAAACTGAGAAGAAATGACTGCTATTATTTTCAAAAGGCAATGCAAATATTATATTTTATTTTAACCCCTATAATAGGGCAGCTTTGAATAATTGAAAAAACATGGGACCATAACTACATTAAATTCAAGATAACATTTACTGATATCCTCCATTGCAAAAGTTAATATTCTAATAATTATGTAAAGACACAAAGATGATTAAGTGCTAGTCTTTACTTGTACAGGAACTCAGAATCTAGTACCAAATACATGTACTTCATAGGAATAGAAGACAATCTGTAGCTAAGGTCTGTAGAAATGAGTGCTATAGCAATTAAGAATATTGAGAGCAATTTTAGAATGCATCCTGGGTGGTTATTTATGAGATGGGCCTTAAAGAATGGACACAGTTATTGAAAGTAGGTGTTTTATTTTGTTTTTGAGATAGATTCTTGCTTTGTAGTTCTGCCTGGCTTTCAACTCACTGTGTAGCCCAGGCCGGCCCTGAACTCCCAACACTCCTTCTGCCTCAGCCTCCCAAGTGCTAGAATTATGAGGTGCACCACCATACCCCTGCTGAGAGTGGTTTTTGAGAAAGGGTTTTTCTTCAGGGGGTCAAGCCAATAAAAGAGGGCAAGAAGGGTAATTTCTGTTACTCGGGTATAGATATGAATGGAGTAGAAGAGGGTAGACTAAGACAGACAAACAGAGGATAGGAGAGTTCAGCCTAGGAGCATTTTGTGAATGATTTTACATCGCAGTTGGATAATTTTTCAAATAGATCACCATCAAAGCTTTCAGGTCAAAAGTATGAGGTATAATTAGTTCTTGTTTGTGTGTGTGTTTCTAGGGATGGAACTGGAGTCCCTTGGGTGCACTCTACTCCTGACTCAAACCCTGAGCCCCCTCATTGTAAGACTAGGAGAAAGACACAAGATCTTCTCAAACCCATTATAATTAGCCAAGTGAGAAGCACCGAAAGCCAGAGAGAGAAAGGGACTTCACAGTCTTGCCAGGGTCTGTGCCCAATTGCTGGGAGGCTGGAGAGTACTGAAGGAGGCGCCAACAGAGAGGGAGAAGAGGGGAAGTGATGAGGTCTGTCTGTAGTGTAAGGTTGCAGAGCAAGGTGGGTAA
>PVIR01045352.1:0-10778 GCA_004026965.1 Petromus typicus
GGCAAATTAAGACTATCTGGATAATGTAGTGTTTTAAAAAAGAAATGACTTTAAATTCACCTGAAAATATTAAGTACTTTTCATGCTGCTTAAAAGTTTAAAGGAGGAAAAACTAAAATAATGAAAGAATTGCAAGAAAATATAAATGAATGATTATATAACCTTATCTAGTTTTGATACCAAAAACATAATCATGAAGGAAAAGATTTATATATTTTATTATAAGAAATTTTAAAATATTTCTTGGTAAAGTGGCCAAAACCAAATAACATAAGAAAACTGATATATACTACGCCTTTATATGATTGGAAAAAGCTTGACACATATAAACATGATGTGTCTCCTTCCCAGACCTTTATTTCTTTTTCTCTCTCCCGAGACCTTCCTCTATCCAGCCTCATCTGACTGACTCTCATTCTTCAGTCTCTCTTTTAGTCTTGATTTCCTGACTGTCTGATTTCTCTTGCCAGACATTCTGTTTCAAAGAAGTACAGGGACTTTTGAGTTACAACAAGCCTGACATACAAACAGCTTGGGTTACAATTGGAATCATAGTCTTAACTTACTACCAAAGCTTTGAGTTTTGACCCAAGTGCTGCCTGCTTATGCTTCCAGATGGTCTCTCACACAGATTTAGTCCTTAAATAGTTCTGGAAGGAACAAGACAACATCCTTTTCCATGTATAGTTAATTAACAAATCCTGGGCCAGTGTCTCTAGGGACACTGAGATCTGCAGGAGAGAGACTTTGAAAGTTGTGTAGAAGAGCCTGAAACTTTAGTTGACCAATTTGGTTACAACCAGCCCTTAGGAAGGAATTGAGGAAATCAAGGATCAAGGATCCACTGTATTTCCTATCCTTTATGATTGCTATACTCTTTAGGGCCATCTTTGCAGGACTACTCTGAACCTCAGAGCCATTTCTCAAAGTTCTGTTTCATGGTTCTTCACTTTCTGACCCATGTTACCTGCTATAGGTCCTGCCATTGTATTGGGCAGTTTCCTAATTGATGAGACAAAATACTTGGCACCACAAATAAAAGAAGAAGTTAAATGGTGCTCATAGTTTCAGAGGATTCAGTCCATGGCTGGCCAGCTCCAACACAGAAATATCCTGGTGGGAGTGTGTGGTGAGCAAAGATGCTTAGTTCACGGTGTCCAGAAAGTAGAGCACAGGGCAGATGCTTGCAGAGATCTGCCCTCTACAGGCAACCTAGCAGCAACCTAATTCTCTCACTGTACCCACCATATAGCAGCACATTCGGCTACAGACATCAGCAGATCAGTGCATGGATGAGTACAGCCCCTTAGCAATCCAGTCATTTCTTGAGAAGTCATTCAAACCCAGTCTTGTGGACATTTGAGATTGATTGGCACACTGTTCAAATGACTGACTATTTCAAAAGCTCACTGTGAACTGTTAGAGGAAGGATCTGAACAAATAACTCCAAAGGACAGCATGCAAAAACTCAAACAGGAGAACTGTACGGAACTTATAACAGTCAAATAAATAAAAATTAAAGAATATATTTATACTTATGCTATATTCATTTATAATACACATGTGTGTTTTCTTTTTCAGAATATATAATAACATCAATAATAGCATAAACAGCATGTAAAGGTGTGATGAAACTACTCCCAAACAATGCACAGAATTTGAATTGGTACAGATTCTCTGAAGAAACTGAGTTCTCTTTCCCAAGAAATTCATAAGAAAGTAATTTTTAATTAAAAATATTTATGCAGAGTCTGACAATATTGCTTTAAGTAAAATAAAATTAGGAATAAGCTAAATGTTTATTTTTAAGAGATGATTAAAAAATCTGGCACAAGTTGGATCCAAAGATCACAGTATTTCCATGCTATAGCTATGAAAAAATATGCCCTATCTATAGTTATTGGAAAAAGGAAATATTCTCAGTTTTAATTGAAATACAGACTTACATATGTGTATGTGTGTGTTTATGCATGATATTGGTATATCACTACTGAAAAAATACAAACACTGTGTAAGTGTTTAAATGATGCAGAAAAAAATTCAAAATATTTTATTCAAAATATTAAAAATGTTTATGTGTTGGCACTTATTGGCATTCCTTGTTAGTATCAATTGATCTATATTTTCTGCAACTATTTTAGTCTTTTTAAAAAAAAATCTTTATTAATACATTACATATACACATCATGATTGCACTCCACAATGGGAATTTGTACCAGTATAAGACACAATTTAATTCTCATTTTTTTCCATAGCCCTACCCACCCTACCACCCACCCCATATACATAAAATTTGTTTTTTTTCTTTTTTGTTATAATCTCATTATTTTTCCCCCTTCACCCTATTTTAGTCTTAATTTTAAGGACTTGAAGAAAACTGATTAGATAGATTGAAAGCCAATCAAAAAGATCACCAGAGAGGGAAACTGAGGTAGGCTGGAACAGACTTCTTGCAGGAGATTCTTCTCAAAGCAGAAAGATTGAGAGAAAACATTTGTGCAGGTGGTCTCCTTTGTACATCACTTAGCAGGGAGGAATGAAGAATGAAAAGTAGATAAATTTAATTAAAGACTGTGGTATCAGTTTGACTACCACCTCTGGGATTAGTCCTTGTTTCCATGGATGAGATTGTGTCTTCCACATTATAGATGAGAAGCTTGACCACCTCCCTCCTACCTTCACACACACGTACACCTATGCAGGGTGGGGTCTTGGGAGTCAAGCTCGGCTAGAGGGGACATGACTGAGGTACTTGAAGGAATAATGAGGAAAACAGAAATAGTGACTGCAAATGTTAAATTTTGAGTGAGCATTGCTGTGATCATAGAATGTTAGCAGTAAAGTCAGGCTTAAAAACATTTCTTGGAGAATGTCAATTATATTTTGGGAAAGTCTCTGCAGCCATGTATAGTAGTTTCTCTCTCTCTCTTTCTGGTTAGTACCAGGGATCAAACTCAGGCCTTTGTGCTTCCAAGGTAGGTGCGGTACTACTTCAGCTAAATCCCTGGCCCCCAGAATTCTCTTTCTGAGGGTCAAGGAAGTACAGACAAGGAAGGACAGAGTCCATCATTCCTGTTTCTACCATGGAGTACTCAGAGCTCAAAATAAACCTCAATTCTTTGCAGAAATAAATTCTAAGGAACAGATAACTAGTTGAGTGTTTTAGAGTGTAGAGATTCAAAGTAAGCAAAAGATAAGAAACATATGAAGAAATGCTCATCATCACTGGCCATTCAAGAGATGAGGATGAAAAAAATCACTGAGATTTCATCTCAGTTTACAAAAAATGGCTGTTATCTTGAAATTAGCCAGAAACAAATGCTGGAGAGGCTGTGGAGAGAAAGGAATACTCCAATATAGGTGGGAACGTAAGCTGATACAACCACTATGGAGATCAGTGTGGAGATTCCTCAAAAAACTAGGATTAGAGGTCCTACTCCATCCTGCTATTACCCTACTAGGTATATACTCAAAAAAAATTTAAAAGATCCATATAATAGTGACATATGTGCACTCATGTTTATAGTAGCTCATTTTGTGACAGCTAAATTTTGGAAAAAACCCAAATGCCCATCCACTGGAGACTAAATAAATAAAATGTGTTCTTTTAAAATGAAATAGTATTCAGCCATAAAAAATGATAAATTTGAATCTTTTATACTCAAGAGGGTGTAGCTGGAAGACACACTCATAAATGAAATAAATAGGTCACAGATATTTAAATACTGTATGTTTTCCCTGGTATGAGAAACTTAAGATATAAATGGTATCTAGAATGTATGATAGATATTGTGAAATAAAAATATTCAAAGATAAAAGGGGATACAGGTAAATAACAAAGAGAAAGAAAAATGTGATTGTAAAAAAGAAAACAAAGCTCTGTATATAGGGGACAGGGAATTGTAGAGTGGGCAGGGGAATGGGAAAAAAAGAGAAGTAAGCCATGTCATATACTGGTACTAATTCTTGATGTTGGGTGTCCTCATGACTGTATATAAAATGTACCAATGAAATCAATTAAAAATAGCAACTTTCTTGGCCTAGAAGAAAATATGAAGTAAAAAGATGAGTTTTATTACTGTGCTGAAGGAATAATGTGTTAATTTGTTTAAAAATTATAATCAAGACGTTTTCTTAAAATGCTTTAGTTCTCATTTGTTCACTATAATGTTAACTTTACTGATTCTATATTGTTTACAACTAACTGTAAATATGTTTACATTGAGATGTGATCTGTGGACATATAGAAAATATAAATAATCATGGATGGAAGTATAAATGACTGACCTTCATTTTTATACAGTAGATTAATGAGTGTCAAATTTAAAAATGAGTGAATTTTACCAAATCAAAGTTCCTACTATTGAGGAGTTAATGTCATCAGAAATCTAATTAAATTAGAAATAATAGAATGTGAAGGTAATTGCCATTTTCAAATGATGAACAATGTGAAGGTCAGTGCTCTCTTTCTTTTCAATCAAGAATAGTCATTCATTTCTACTATTTTATATTTTATTGAACACACTTCCATTAATAGTGACAAGATCCGAGGCAAAAGTGTAAAATAATGTGCTAGGCAGAGTAATTTGCTCAGTGCTCTTCAGATGGTCCCAGTCTACCCTCTCTCACATGATGAAATCCTTTAGACTTCAGTTCTTCCAGTTTGAAATGGACTCTCGAACACTCCAAGAGGCAGAAAGATATGTTAAGTATTTTTTTCCTTAAACAGTGAACTATTAAAATAAATTACAGTTGCTTCTACCCAGTTATATTTTTCTTATGTTTTTTTTTTACCTACTACCTACTGTTTTTTAAATAAAAGAAATTGAAAAAAAAAACAGTATCCATTAGAGAAACCGATTACTTTCTGTACATTGCCCAAAATACATTTCATTTTTTTTTCTAAAGATCTAGAATATTCCTTTCTGGGGAACATGACTTGCCATCATTTATCTCCTTCTTTAATTTTATGTCCAGCTGACATTTCCATCCATACTACTTATGTCAGTTTTCCTGTAGAGAAATTATGGAAGGTTGTTGTGTATGGGCGGCCACCGTTTTGGGCTGGACTTCTGTAACAGGCTGCGACAGACTAGAACCTTAGCAAATATCAGGGTCAAATAAAAATTTTAAGAATACAGATTCCAATATATATATATTTCTCTTGAAAGTAGGAGATTCGAAGCTATTTGGCTGAATGAAAGAAGGAAGTTTCTTTGCTTTAATTCTTATTGAAAAGTAACCTAACGTGACGTAAAACAGTCTGCAGAGGTCAGTGATTGCAGCGTGCCTTGGATGAAGAACATCACTGAAAATGACTTTGGCACCTTAGGGATTTTTTTTAAATAAAATGTCATAAGAGCTGAGTGTGATGGTGCACACATACTATCTCAGCATTCTGGGAGGTTGACACAGGAGGATTATCTGAGACACATAGAGAGACAGTCTCTCTACTCAGCCATAAAGTACAATAAACTAGAGACATTTGTTGATAAATGGTTGTATATTGAGACCATACTCTTAATTGAAATAAATAAGACACACATGAGTAAACATGGATTCGTTTCTCTGATGTAAGAAACTGAAAGTGTAAACGAGGTCCAAAATGTATGATAAGATTGTGAAATAAGAAGAAAATATTCAAAGGAGAAAGAGAAGTAGGGGGTAGAGGAAGGAAAAGAAGGGATGAGAAAACGTGAGAAAAAAATGACAAAGAGAAACAAGGCTTCTGTGAACACATGAGTGGAAGGGTGGGATGGAGGGCAGGGGGATGGGGACAAACAAAATCAAGATATATCATATACAAGTAGAAATGTCAAATGGTGAATGTGATCATAATTAATACCTAACATCTACCAATAAACTTAATTAATAAAAAAATTAGAAGGGCTTGGGATGGAGCTCAGTAGAGTACAATCTCCAGTACTACCAAAATTTATAAAGTGTTCCTCCCACCGTGTAAATATAATCATCTTATTTTTCTCTGGAAGCAATTAAAATGATTGATTTTTATTTGCTATTTGACATATTTGAAGTTTATTGCACCAGATAGTGTATGATTATGATTTATTTTCTTTCTAAATAACTCAGGGAACGTCTTATGGAATGATCTGTACTTTTTCTACTGGTCGCTGGTGCTTCTGTTGACGTTTTCTGCAAGTAGAGGAAGTGGCTGGGGCTCTCTCAGCTCTCACTGCTCTGCTTCCCCACTTTCTGTGCTGCGGTCTCTGGGCTTCAGTGCTGAGCAACCTGCACAAGGGAAGGTGTCCTGTTGCGAGGCCTGACAGATCCCCTCACTAGAGGCCAGGTCTTTTCAGTTATGCCTGGCAGAAGTGTCTGTATGCCAATTAATTCAAAGTGGCTTCTCTGGATCTAGTTTTTATAATTTTTCTTTCTTTGCTCCAATACATCAGTGTTTTGCTTCTACTTTTGTTTCCTTGAGGGTCCATAAGTTCTACTTTCTATGCTCCTACATTCAGTTTTGTAGTTTGAATGTCTGTTGTTGGATATAATTGGATTTCTGATTCACTGAGCTCTTTCATCTTTCAGACAAGAGATGCTCGGTTTTTTTGTTATGATTTGTTTGACTGCATGTTTTTTTAAAAATCTGAGCTCAAATAAGTAAAGAGTATCTATGCTCAGTAAAAGTTATTTAATATCTGATAGGATGAGCTTTGTTTGTTTCATAATCTATTCTTGACTAAAATACAGAATTAAAATACTACTAAAATAACTATGGCTAGTTATTTAAAAGCTGGTATGGCAATTATCTCATACATCAGTTGTATGATGTTTTCTTCTCTTAGAAGTATCACTGGTTTAATTTAAGATCAATCTTGGGAAAGTGAACAATAGACATGGGAGCTTTCTTGAAAACCAGGACTCTGCACTAACAGCAAGATAATATTCTGACTCTTGTATAATGTCTTCAACTATAAATTACTAGGCTATGGTGGAATTACATGATGAAGTGATGGCATTTTTGAGTCAATTTAATAGATATATCCTGTTTTTCTATAGCATTAATGTTACACATTTTAGAAGTAACTTCTTGAGTGAATCTCACATGCATTACATATTCCAGTAACTGAAAGTATTCTGAGAAAGATGTACAGATATTCGTGTGAAAATGTTGAGAGTAATAACAAGCTTCTGCACAGCAGGAGAAATCACTAACAGAGTGAAAAGACAACCTCCAGTGTTGAAAAAATTCTACTGACTGTTCTTCAAAAGTCTGCTATCTAGACTATATAAAGAACTTAAAAGAATCAAATCTGCCAAATTTAAAGACCCAATTCAACAATAGGCATTTGAAATGAAGAGATATTTTTCAGATGAAGAAGTAAATGTAGCAAAGAAACATGAAAAAATGTTCAACATTGCTGGTCATTTGAGAGATGCAGATGAAAATAACACTGAGATTTCATCTCACTCCACAAAGAATGGCTGCTATCACTAAAACAACCAACAATAAATGCTGGCAAGGGTGTGTGGGGAGAATGGAACTCTTCTCCACTGTTGGTGGAAATGTAAACTTGTGCAACTACTATGGAGATCACTATGGAGATTCCTCAAAAAACTAGATTTGAGGTTCCATTTTGCCTTACTATTTCCCTGCTAGATGTGTACACAAAAGAATTAAAAACATTGTACCAAAGAGATATGCATCTATGTTTATAGTAGCATAGGCTGTAATAGTCAAATCTTGGAGACAGCCCTAATGTTCATCTACAGGAGACTGGATAAAGAAGATGTGTGTGTGTGTGTGTGTGTGTGTGTGTGTGTGTGTGTGTGTGTGTGTGTTTAAATAAAATGGAGTATTATTCAGCCATACACAATGATAAATTAGAGATATTTATAGCAAAATGGATGCATCTTGGAGCCATGTTCATAAGTGCAATAAACAAGATAGAGATATGTAAATATCATATTGCTCTTCTAGTGTGAGAAAGTGAAGCAATTAATGAGGTCCAGAATGTATGCTAGGTGTCAGGAAACAGGAAGAAAATATTCTAAGGGAAAGGAAAAACAGGAGAAGGCCAGGAAAATCCAAAGGAGGGAAAGAAAAAAAATCGATAGTAAAAATGAAAAAATGGAAATAAAGCTTATGTATATAGGAAAGTGAGGAGTTGAAGGGAGGCAGAAAAATTCAAAGAGAGAGAGAGAGAGAGAGAGAGAGGGAGACAGAGAGAGGGAGCGAGGGAGAGAATCAAGATATATCTACAAGTATGAATTGCCAATGAGGAATTTGATTATAGTGTATTCTTACAATATATCAATAAACTCAATTTAATAAAAAATTCTTTTGCCTATGTGAAGCTTGGAAGATGTTTGGAGTCTTCAAGAACTGCCCATAGTTTCCATGAAAATCAAATTCAAAGAATGTACACACACACACACACACACACACACAATCATACACTTGGAGTTTCACACACAAAGAAACCTGCACACAATTTTAAATATGAACAAAGACATTTACATAAGTGAAATACAAACAAGTTAAAATTTAATTTTAGATGTACCTTGGAAGCTTGGATTAAAACAGGATGAAACGCAGCCTGTGAATTTAACCTTATACCTACAAAACAAGCATGGGACTGTGGCGTCTTCTCTCGCCCCAGTGCTAGGCGAAGTCCTGTACTGTAGACGAGACTATCTTTTCTTGGGCTTTTTCCTCCTTCACTTTCCAGATGGCTTTGAAACCAAGTCTGTGCTGTACTCAGTGTGTCCTTATGCCGCAACTCAGAACAAAGTGTAACTTGACTTCAGTGAGAATCCGTCAGTGCAATTTGGTGTTTCTCTTCCTTCCTTTTCCCTTCTTTTGCTATGTTTTTTTCTTTTTAAGTGTTGGCATGCAGCATATTTCAGAGTGTTGCAGATAATAGATGTACAGTTGGATTTTGTTTGTACAAGTTAATTGGAGAAAAATCCCAGTAGATACTTCCATTTCTTCTTGGTTTTCTTTTATGCTTACATCATTCCCATACCTTTTACTTTTACATGCCTCACATAATTCAGAAATGTTTATATAATCAGAATTTAGTTATGTAAATTAATATGTTAATAGCAAAATTTATTGAGGGTGTGATTATCTCTTACTCATTGTGCCTCTCCTGAGTTTTGATTATAGTACTTTTATGCATAATTTGACACTTTCTAAGTTTTCTTTTTCACTGTAAGCCAAATTTACAAATCATTTCAAGTTCTATGATTCATCACCCCACATGGTCTTCATTCTCTCCTGGCAACAATTGGTGACTTTTTATCCAGATGTGATAGAACTCCAATTCTTCTGTTACTCGTCGGTGTGTGTCTTTGTGTGTGTGTGTGTGTGTGTGTGTGTGTGTGTGTCTGTGTGCTACTGCAGGTTGAACCCAGTGTCTTCCTTCCCTTATTTTTTTGTTCATTATTTTGAGGTAAGTTCTTACTAAGTTGCTGGATTACCTAGGCTGGACCTGAAGTTGAGATACTGCTGTCTCAGCCTCCCAGAGGGCTGAGGTTATATATTTGCACAACCACATTCATCTATTTTTCACAGTAGAAAGAAAAGGTAGCATATCACCTGCCCAGTGAAAGAAAAGGCAGCACTTCCCAAGGAAGTGATTTCATCACTCAGGTCTGCATATCCCTTCTATTGGAAAGTTGATGTATTCAACTCAAGAGTTTTATAATGAGACTGAATGAAATAGCCCACAGGTAAAATTAATGGTAGTGTCTGTCATGTAACAGACAGAAAAATCACATAAGCAATGGCCCTTCCATTTACCATGATTACTGAGCGTGTGGTTCAGCTGAATTTTAAGAGGCTTGAGTCCCAAGCTAAGAAGCTGAGAGCCACCTGACTAAGCGGCATCTCTCTGGCCTCCACTCTTCACTGATCACGAGAGTGTGGGAGAATTTGCCCAAGCAAACTGCAAAGGAAAATTCAAGTCTAGAAACTGTAGAGAAATCAGAATGATTAATTCCTCCTCATTTTCAGTCCTGGAAATTTCTAAGGAAGAGATGATATAATATTGAGGAGAAGACAGAACATTTCAAGGTTTAATTTTCTGTTTTCTTGTCTAACTTTCAGGAGACAACCTAACGTTAGCTTATCAAGTGTCCTTGCCATTAAAATACGTAATGACAATATCCATCTCTGGTTATGTTGAAGCACTAAAGGACACAGTACAGCAGAAGCATAGTACACTAAAACAGCCCTATTTCAATGTCATTTGTTTAATTGATTACATAAAGACATTTTAGAACAGGATGCCAAACCTAATGTTATAAACAAGAGCTAAATCTAAATTTGGGGGCAAGTCTGATGTCAGCGTATAAATATATCTCACCTTACTTGGCTTGCCTCATGAAATAACTTCTTAGATGTTTATTTTTCTTTTTAAATAGATACTTCCGTTCTATCTAATTATGCAGCCTTGTAGAGTTTCAACAATTATCAGCAAAATCAAGCTGTCCTCATTTGACTGGAAATATCCTAGAAATGGTGCATTGAACAGCTTACTACAACGCAAACTGGAGAGCACAATACAGCTTTCTGAGATTTAGAATCTGAAGCATTATCTTCAGATTGTATAAGTTAATATTCAAGAGCCAATTAAAATCACATGTGTAAGAGTGTCTGGCTGTATTACATTAGATTTATTAAAATCTCATTTCACATATGATCTTCATATCAGTAGTGTAGAAGCACAAATTCAGTTTAAAATCTACCTTTAGAATTGCTTTTAATTTTGATGTATAAAATAAATACCCACAAATTTTCAAAGTCACAA
>PVIR01045353.1:0-10776 GCA_004026965.1 Petromus typicus
TGCTCTCAGTAGCTGGAGGAACAGTGGAGGCCTAAGGATTGACTAGAAAATCAAGATGTCATAGAGCCCCCAGTCCAGGCTCAGTCCCAGCCCAGCAGGGCCCAACGTCACGACCCAGTGGGCGTTCAGCAGTGTGATGCTGCTGCTTGGAGCATGGGGTGGGCTGGAAGACACATCTGGTCACAGGGATGTCATAACAGAACACATGAAGATGACTGAGTAGACATGTACGGAGCCATTTCAGTACTCAGAACACAGAGATAGACATGCTGGTAACGAAAAGAGCTTAGAGCACACAGAGGGACGGCAGAGTGTACAAGTGGTGCACGAGAGGAACAGTTCATTCTCAGGGTTTGGAGAGAGGAGTTATTCCACCTGAGAACATTCAAGGGAGCTGTGAGCAGAGGAGAGTTTGAGTTGGACTCTGTGATGGGCTTCAATGGGCTGTGATGCAGTAGCCGCTGTGGCTGGCAGAAGAGCCACAGGTGCTCGGCCCCAGCTCCAGGCTCAGCCCAGGGGTGGGAGACTCCGGAGGCTTTGAGAGCAGCCTGCAGTCCAGGCCCTGCTGAACACAAACTGGGGAGATAGTACTGCTTGCTACTGGTGATCGTAGCAGGAAAGCACATGGCGGCTCTCCTAGGAGGCTCTGGCCAGGCTGATGGGGCAATGCAGACAAGAGACTCTGACACTCAGCAAGTTCTTAGCCTGGCCCAGGGCCCTGCAGCATCTTGGCTCCACCAGCCCTCACCCATGGCCTGGCAGGCTGCCTGGCCTGAAGCTTGAGCAGAATCGGTTCAGAGTGCCAGCTGCCTTGGGTGTGGCTGCCCGTCTGTAGGCAAGGGCTGGTGACTCATCAGATCACCATCAAGGCTGTGCAGGGCTGAGGCCGGGGCTGGGCAGGTGACTGTGAGACAGAGAAAGCGCACAGGGGCCTGCTCAGCTCTGTGGCACACACCCCGACGCTCCTGCAGGCTCTGCCACAGCTTTCCTGGGCTGCAGCTCCGCCTCCCAAATACTAAAGATTCCTCCAGCCCAGGGCAGGGAGAAGCAGTTCCAGAAAAGATCCTCTGGATCCCTCTCTACCTCAGCTTCCCTTTGGAGCCTCCAGCCTGTCACCTACCCAGGGTGCCTCTCTATACTTGGTTGCCAAGGGATTAGACCAGGAAGTCTCTGGGGTCCTAAAGTGTAACAACAGAGCCACAGACACCTTTCCCCTGGACATTTGAAAGTTCAGGGACTAAGGAGGAAGAGCTGGAGCTGGGAGTGAGGCCTGGGATAGCAGGACTGAAGTGCAGTGTGGAAGTGAGCAGCGGGGAGTTGAGGTGCTGCTGGAAGAAGAAGCGCTGTTTCTCATTAGGCACCTACAGTGGATCAGGCACAGTGCTAGACGTTTTATATGTAAAGTCATCCTCAGGCACAAGAACCCTGAGAGGTAGCCATTTCTAACCTAGTGTTACAAATGAGGAAACTGAGGTACAGAGAGGTTAAGGGGCTTGTTCAGAGTCACACAGCCAACACTGGTAAAGCTGGGGCACACACCTTGGTCTGCCACCTCCAAAGACCCAGTTCTTATTTTCCCAGGGTCCTCTCTGGGCACATCCTAGAATCTGGGCGGAAGTTATGTTTGACCCCAGACAAAGCTATAGGTTAACAGGACCCTGAGGCTGAGGCTCAGCCTGTGGCTGTAAGTCTACAGGGGCGGCCAAAGAGCAAAGCTGACAGGGGTGGGGCAGGCCTCCAGAGGACAGTGGAGAGATTGGAGCTGGATTCAGGCCGGCACAGTGCAAGTCTAGTGCTGACAGCACCCTTTCAGCATGAGGCTGGGTCACTGCTGCTATTCATCACCTCCCCTCCCCGCTGGCTGCTGCCCCGCCCACCCCGCCCAGAGAGACCAGACTTGCAGCCCCGACAGTCCTGGAAGGCCCAGCAGCCCTAGGTGCGCACCCCAGCCTCACCCTTCCCCGGCTAGCCCGGTACGCCCTAGACTCTGCCAGGCCCTCCTTTCTGGGCCTCCTGCCCAGCCCCTCTGCTGCCTGTCTGCTCCCTCTGCCAACCCTGTCCTTCCAGGGCAGACCGGGTGCTGTATCCATTGACAGCACACAGCTGGGACAAGGTTTTCAGTCACGTGCTCCGGTCCTCCTGCTGAGGTGCTTGCCAAGGGGCCAAGGAAGGATCTCTGGAAGAGAGAATAGGTAGAGCTCTTACAGACATAGGTGTATGTTTTTGTTCAAAGACTTTATGAACAAAACCCTGATCCTATGGGAAATATTACAGAAAAATCCAGAACTGGGATCTCATCTTATTAAAAAGCTTTTGCATTGAATCACTATAGCAGTTTTGCAAGTATGGCCATTTTTACTATGTTGGTTCTTCCTACCCAGGAACAAGATATAACTTTCCTTTTTTATTTATTTATTTTTTTTTTCTGTTCAGTGATCAAACTCAGGACCTTGTGCTTGCTAGGCAAGTACAGTGCCACTGAGCTATATCCCTGGCCTCTGTCTTTCCATTTCTTGATATTCTCTTTAATATCTTTTTTTTCAGAGTGCTGTAGTTTTCTGTTTTGTTGTTTTGTTTTGTTTTGTTTGAGACAGGGTATTGCTTTGTAGTTCAGGCTTGTTCTGAATTTGGCCTCGAACTCACAGCAATCCTCCTGCCTCTGCCTCCCTAGTGCTGGGATTACAGGCGTGAGCCACCACGCCCAGCACTACAGTGTGTGGTACTGATTGCTGGTGGGCGTCAGTCACCACCCCTTGCATTGTTGTATGTGGTTACTGGGGATCAAACTCAAGACCTTGTGCTTGCAAGGCAGGCACTGGAACTCCTGAGCTAAATCCCCTGTCCTGTAGTTTTTAAAGTAGTGGTTCTTTACTTCCTTCCTTCGATTTATTCCCATTTATTTCATTTTTCAGATGTTGTTGTGAAAGTAATTGTTCTCTCAATTTCTCTCTCATTGTGTCTGTTCTCATATACAAAGATTATTGTTTTTTGAATGTTGACCTCATATCTGGCTACTCTTCTTAGTTTGGCAATTAAATCTAGCAGTATTTTGGAGGAGTTTCTGGGGTCTTTTATATAGAGTATCATGTCATCAGCAAATAATGATAGTTTAACTTCTTCCTTTCCTACCTTTATTCCTTTTATTTCTCTCTTGTCTAATTTCTGTAGCTATTGTATCCAGAACTATATTAACAGGAATGGTGATAGTGGACATCTTCGACTTGTTCTTGATTTTAGTGTGAAAGATTTCAGTTTTTGATAATGTAGTATGATGTTGGCTATTGTTTTTTCATAGATAGCTTTCATGAGGTTAAGTTAAAGACCATCTATTCCAATTTTCTGTAGGGTTTTTATCATGAATACCTGTTGGATTTTGTTAAACATTTTTTCTGCATCCATTGAAATGATCATATGCTTTTTGTCCTTGACTCTATTCATAGCAGTATATTTCACAGAACCAGAGGGAAAAAAATCTAAAACTTCATTTGGAACCAGAAGAGACCTAGCATAGCAGAAGCAATTCTAGGCAACAAAGACATGGCAGAGGGTGTCGCAGTCGCCAACTCAAAATTATACTACAAAGCCACTATGATAAAAAACAGCATGGTATTGACAAACAAACAGACTCAAGGGTCACTGAAACAGATTAGAAGATGCAGAAACAACTCCCAACATAATAAATCATTTCATCTTTGACAAAGAAGCCAAATACCTTCACTGGAGGAAAGACAGACTCTTTAATAAATGGTGCTGGAAAATCTGGGTTTCAACCTGCCAAAGATTGAAATTAGACATATATCTTTCACCATACAGCAAACTAAAATTGAAGTGGATCAAAGATCTAAATATTAAAACAGAAACACTAAAAGTGCTGGAAGATAGGTCAGGTAGAACTCTTGACGACATTAGCATAGAGAGATTATGTGAACAAAATCTTAGTAGCGTAGGAACTAGCAGAAGGAATCAACAACTGAGATCCCATCTTATTAAAAAGCTTCTGCATAGCAAGAGAAAGCATCAACAGAGCAAAAGGACAACCTATAATTTGGAGGAAAAATTACCAGCTAGTCCTTAGACGAAGGACTACTATCTAAAATACATAAAGAATTTTGAAAAAGCAAACACCCCCACACTTAGACCCAGTTCAAAAGTGGGCATCTGAAATGAACAGACATTTCTCAGATGAAACAGAAGCAGCAAATAAATGTATGAAAAAGTGTTCAAGTGGTCATTTGAGAGATGTAGATGAAAACAACATTGAAATTTCATCTGACTTGAGAAAGAATTGCTGCTATCAAGAAACCAACCAATAACAAATGCTGCCAGGGACTTAGGGAGAAAGGAACTCTTCTCCTCTCTTAGTGAGGGTATAAACTGGTGCAACCACTGTGGAAATCACTGTGGAGAATCCTCAAAGAACTAAGATTAGAGTTCTCATTTGACCCTGCCTATTATTTCTCTGATGGCTATGTTCCCAAAACAATCAGAAGTACTGTTCCACCATGACATATGTACACCGATGTTTATAGCAGCACAGTTGTAATAACTAAATCTTAGAAACATCTCAAAAGCCCATCAACAAGTGAATGGATAAAAAAGTAGTTTAAAAAAATAGAGTACTACTCAGCCATAAAGAAAGATAAATTTGAAACATTTCTACGTAAACAGACACACCTTGAGACCATACTATTAAGTGAAATAAATCAGACATGCATATTTAAATATAACATTGTTTCTCTGGTGTGAGAAATCAAAAGTGTAAAATAGGACCAAAATTTATAATAGATATTATGAAATAGGAAAAAAGTATTCCAATGGGAAGGGCACCAAGGGAGGCAGGAAGATCAAAGGAAGGAAAGGAAAAGGAAAAAATGAGAAAAGAAAGAAAAATGCAAACAAACTTTTTGTAAATAAGGCGGAGAAGAGGTGTTGAAGGTAGAGGAATGGGAAAAAAAAGAATCAATATATATCATGCACAAGTACAAATTTCATGTGATAGATGTGATCATTATGTATATCTAAAATGTACCAATAAACTAAATTAATTTTTTTTAAAGTGCAGAGTGTCTCCTGCTGTCCATCCCTCATCTTGTCTGTGGCTGGGAGCTTCTGCACATGCGTTGTGCATTCCAGTCCTAGGTGGGCAGGATGGCCTACAGTTTCCCTAGGAGTCAGATTTGAGTCTGGTGCACTTGGAAGAAGATAGCCTGCGAGCAGCCAAGGTCTAAGGTCTGAGAAGAGATTCCACTCCATTTCTATGAAGCATTGTTTACCTGGAACCTTGTGAAATGACGTCCTCAGCTGGGCTCTCCTGGGATATCCAGGCCAGGGAGAGGGGCTGAACCAACTATGGATTCCTAACGTAAATATTCCTTGGGAAGGAAGGCAGGCAGGTTCTCCTTGCTCCCATGGACTCCAAGAGAGATCAGCTGGGGGCTTTGTACATGTTCCTGAGAGTCTGCACTTGTGAAAATCGGCCTTTAAAGGCAAAGGCTTGGTCACCCGGGCTCAAGAGTCCTGAGAAAGGGCTGCCCTTTGCCTTGCTGCAGAACAAGAGATGGTTCATTTCAGCCAAATAAACACTTCCTGAGTATCTGATGCACGCCAGTAATGTGGACCGGGAGGAAGCTGGAACACATAGCACATCCCTCTTCCTTCAGGGTACTGCCCTCATAAACAAGTGTATGATGAAGCAGAACAAGCGGGTCTTACACATTGGAGGTGCCAGGTTTGAAGGCCCCTGAGCAGGATTACTGAGTCTGGTTCTGGATTCTTCTACAAAGGACAATATCAATGAAAGGGCCTGTGGGAGGGTCTCATCATTTTCTTGATTGAGGCCTTTCATTGTCTTGTTACTCTGAGAATAAAATTCAAATCCCAGACATACATTGAGGAAGTTTAGCATGCTCCTAGACTGTACAGTGTCCACAAGCGATGCGTGGCTACCGAGCCCTTGAACTGGCCGGTGTATTTGAGAAAGTTAAGATTTTATTTCACATGATTGTGACTGGTTTAAGCAGCCACCACAGAGAGAAGGCTGCTATCATTACAGAAAGTGCTGTCTGCTTATCTCGTGCCTACCACCTCCCTATCACTGTCTGGGAGTTCAAGAGTATGCCAGGCTCATGGGCTTTTTATTCATATTCCATTTGCCTGTAGCCCGTGAGTCTACTCAGCTGCCTCTCAAACTCCAGGTCTTAATCTGTCCACCCTGTCCACCCTGGCTATAACTGCCCCCTTTACCTTCTCCACCAGCCTCTCATCAGTCTCCTCCACGGCACTTACAGCCATTTGCCATCGCTTTCTGGCTCATGTGCAAGTTTACCCTTTACCTGTTCCTTTAGAATATAATCCCCATATGGGCAAGGTGTGGTCTTTATTCATCATGGACCTGGCTCAGAGTCCATCTTTAAGAGGCTGACTGAGCATGCTCTTCGCAGAGCATCTGCCAACAGCACAAGAGTGGAGACTGACATGGTGTGACTTGTCAAAGACTACTAGGAAAACAGAATGATAAGGGGGAATGCAGAGAGGCTATTTAAAGATTCGGTAGCAGCAGGAAAGATTATAAGATGCTTGGGCTAGATAACTATTGAGGATCCTTACTGTCTAATCAAAGGTTCTCAGCTATAAAGGGCTGAACCACAGAGAGCAGGCTCCATGCCCACTGTCCAAGATGTTTGGGGTCCTAAAGCAGAGAGAAGCTAGAGAAATGGGCTGAGAAAGGCTGCCACTGCGGCAAGCATAGTGTCTGGAAAGGTCTTAGTGCCTGGGCCAGGGCCTGTGGTATAGTAAATGCTCAGTAAATACTTGCTGATTAGATAAATCCATGTTCCACACATCAGTGAACATGAAGCCACAGGATATTTTACCCTCAGACAGAGCTGAGTGGCAAGAGTTAAATCTGAGTGACAATTAAGCGGAAGGCTACAGCAGGAGAATTGGAAACCCATGCTCACTTATTCATTCCAGCGCCTTGGAGGAGGAAAATTTACTCATGTTGTTTCAGGATCAAGTAAAATTAGCTTCCTTCAGGAAGCTTTCCCTGCACCATGCCTTCATCCTGCAAACTTAAGTCACCGTATACATTAGAAATTTTCACTGCCTAAATATAAATTCTGGCAGTCGCCGCAAGGCTGACTTCCAGTCCTCTGCTCATGTGACAGCCCCTTTTTGATGTTTTCTCCTTACTTTAGCAATATTACCGCTTTGTGCTGGTTTCTGAGACAGAACCTCAAATGAGATGAGACTCAGGAAGGTGGGAGAGAGACAGACACAGACACAGTGACAGAGGTGGGGGAAGGGCAGAAATAGCTTTGGCTAAAAACCATACACTTGAGTCCCAAGCCAGCTCCTGTTGAACACACCTCAGTCACCTGTCCCAGGCCTGTGCCCTGACTGCCTCCCTTCCCCTCTCCTAGGCTATCAGCAGGAGCTGGGCTCAAATCTAGGCTTCAGGGCTGAGCGAAGCTTCCCAAATGTGTTTCTTCTTGTTTGCAAAGCCACACCTCCACACGATGACTGTGAGGAGACCAGGTGAAGTAACACATGCAGAGTAGACCCAGCTCACTGCAGTGGCTGAGCCGGGGACCATCAGCACCTTCTGGCTACTCTTAGGGCCCCTGTCTCTTTGCTGTTAGGGGAAGGGAAACAAGAAAACACCATCCAGAGGGGACCTGATTCAAGACCCTCTTGCTCTATAGACACCAGAAGTGCTGCCAAGATCACAGAGTGGGGAAGGGGCTGGAATGCGCATGAGCTTTCCTGTTATACATTTGGAGCCAGGGATAGACTCTTAGGGGGTCTTGTGAAGCAAGTTAGGGATGGAGCTGGAGCCCCTCTGCCTGACTTCTGTGTCACGTGACAGGCACGGAAGCTCTGAGAGATGGGTCCCCAAAAGGGTTTGTGCCCATCTCTCGTCACACAGGGTCATGAGGGAGCTGCCTGGCACCGCCATTGAGGCCATGGCCCAGCTCGCCATGCTTGACCTTGTCTCTGCCAGTCACCAGCAGGGTCTCACTGAACCTCAGTTTCTTCAACCGAAATCGGTGGGTGATGGTACTGGTCCCCTCACAGGGCCATCATGATGGTCAGAGCCGCAATCTGGACAAGGGGTTCAACTGTATGTCTGATTGGCAGGTGTGGTGCCTGTAGAAATCAGTGAATGCTGGCTGCCTCTATCAGTTAGTCAACAACATTATCAGCACCAAAGTAACAACGGTAACCAGAAACCTGAACTTTACACCTGGAAACTGTTTTAAAGACAATCCATTCCAGCTCCTATGGAGCCGCTTTATATAGGGAATGTGGGCTACTCCACTTCCTTCAGGGCCCTTCTACATGTTAGAAGGCAGCAAAATTATCGTCATTTAAAGATGTAATTAAGGCTTAGTACAGCTGGCATATTAGGCATCAGATAGGCAGAATGTGTGCTACAATGGAATTGCATTTTTATATGTTGTCGCGTGTACTTTACAGCACACCCGGCCCTTACATGACCAGTGTGCCCTGAACTTTAATGCTCATTTTATAGGATTTTTATACGGGAGGCTGGACAATGGGAAGCAGCAGTTGCCGGGCCTGTTTAGAAGAGAGGTTCTTCCAGGAGTGACAGGAGCCCTGCAGGCAGCGGCGGCCGGCCCCTCTGCGCAGCACTGCCCAGCCCAGGTGACCTCCCAGGCTCTGTCCAGCGCTAGCAGTTCTCAGCTGAATGATGAAGGGTTTCAGGTGATTGACTCATGAGTCTAATTATGCTGTGGGTCACTTCTCTGATAGATTCGTCACCTTTTAGGAACACAGTCGTCAATAATGAAACTGTTTCTAGTGGAAACTACAGTTTGTTTTACAGCTGCACTATTCAGGCAGCGGTCAGGAAGGCCTTCTAGGGAAGTAGGGTCCCCTATACAACACCTATTTCTCCAGAACTGAGCAAGTGACCTTCACTGAATTGCTGACATGGTCTATTGATTCATTCATTTATTTATTTGTCATACTAGGGATTGAACCGAGGGCCTCAAGCATGCCAGGCAAGGACTCTACTGCTAAGCTACATCCTCATAACTGCAAAATGTTATTTTGAAACAGGGTCTCATAAAATTGCACAGTCCAGGCTTAAACTTGCTGCTCTCCTGCCTCAGCCTCCGGACAGCTAGGGTAGCAGGCACAGGCCTCCCCATCTGGCTCAGTCCTGGGGATCTACTCCCTGCACAGAATGTCCCTTCTCTGCAAGTATCAGGCAAGCTGAAAATGATGTGTGTGAGTAGAAGCAGCAGCTACAAATGGCAGCAGGAGGAATGCCTGCGACAATGGCACAGACATTGGAGACCAAACTCGAAGCTGAGCAGACAGCCCACTCACAGCTCAGTGAGGATGCGGGCAAGGAGAAACCGAGTCAGTGAGAAGGGGGTAAAAATGTTCAGCGTCCCCTCTTCAGTAGGCACCGCAGGCGTAAGGCCTTTTAGAGAGATTCCCTTCCAAGCACTGTGAAAGCACTCAGTGGCTGTCACACATGAAGTCACCATGCAGGCTCCCTCCTCCCCTGGGGAGGACGTTGTGTGGATGCAGCGTTTGCGTGCAGCCCCTGGCTCCAGTGTCCGCAGGAGTAGGCAGGGCAGTCCTAACACAGCAGGCCCACGGCGGGTTGTCCTAGGGACGACGCTGCTTCGGTTCTTCCGTAAAGATCTGGGTAGGATTCAAGCTCAGCTTGCTTTATCCTAAATTAGCTGGCAGCACCCACCCATTCAAAATATTTTAATTGGGTGTGTAATATGCGCCAGGCCCTGTTAGGGGCTCCGCGTGAAGCTTCAGAGAGGACGCACTAGCTGTTCGGTGGCATGGGGGGCGAAGCAGAGGGACAGACGTGCTGCTTGTGGCTTTGTGTTTCAGATCTGGCCCTGGCGAGGCCTTCCTGCCTCAGCTTCATGCCTCAGCTTCATGCCTCCGAGCTGGAAGCCGCTTCAGAGCCCAGTGGAGTCTCCGTGCCATCGCCGTCCCCCGGGCAGGAACTGTGCTTCTCCATGGTCTCAGAGCCCCGCGGCCAGGGCTGGTGTCTGCCCTGAGCACAGAGGCAGGTGGGCGCCCAGCTCTCCTGGGGGCGCAGGGTGAGGGGGCAGAAAGTCTCTTTTCCTCGAGAGCAGTGTCCTGGACTCCCGGAGTGAGCACATACTTTCCCCATGAGACGGCGGGAGCAGGGGCGGGGGGCGTCTCCGGCCTCAGTCATGGGCAGAGGAGGAAGAGCCGCCGGAGCGCGCGTCCCGCGGGCCTGGTCGCCCCGCCCCCCGCGCGCAGCTCCCCGCGGCGGTGCCCGCAGCTGGGCGTCGGGCCGGAGCCGCCAGTGGGTGGCGCGGGGCGGGCGGTATATCCTGTCGGGCGGAGGGCGGGCCCGCCAGTGAGCGCAGGGGAGCGGGCGGAGGCGCCGGCAGCTGCGGAGTCCTCGCCTCGCGGTCACACGCTCTATGGCCACAGGGAGCCGCTGAGGCGCAGACGACGCTCCGCTCTGACCGCTCGCTCGGCTCCCGCGCCGCCCGCGCCATGAACCACTCGCCGCTCAAGACCGCGCTGGCGTACGAATGCTTCCAGGACCAGGACAACTCCACGCTGGCCCTGCCGTCCGACCAGAAGATGAAGACGGGCACGTCGGGCCGGCAGCGCGTGCAGGAGCAGGTGATGATGACGGTCAAGCGGCAGAAGTCCAAGTCCTCGCAGTCGTCCACGCTGAGCCACTCCAACCGAGGTGAGGCGGGCGGCGCTGCGGGCGGGCCGAGGGGCGCCGGCCCC
>PVIR01045354.1:0-10759 GCA_004026965.1 Petromus typicus
AGTTCTAAATGAAGTTTTGTTAGTTAAAATGATTATCATTTCCTTGTGCCTTCTTGTTCTTACTTGTTTATTGATTACTCAGTGATGTTCAAGTTTGTTGTATCAGGGGGCAAGATAGGCTGCAAAATGGCATAGCCCTTACCTGCAGGACTTATCATTTAGAGAGCTAACAAATATGTACCCAAAAAACTACAGGACAAGTAATGTGTTTTTTTTTAATTATTATCTTTATTGGTACATTAAATATACACATCATGATTGCACTCCATAATGGGTATTTGTACCAGTATAAGACGTGTTTTTAACACACTAAGATATTCAAAAAGGAGAGAAATTTGAGAATATGTAAAAGTTATTGAAAATGGTCTTTGAAGATGTACCAAGACAAAGTGATGAGAGAAACATTAAATGACATTGATGAGGCTACAGAGGATGGAAACACTGTGGCCCATCTGAACCATGTAGCTGAATCACCTGCAACCTGTGGAGAGTAGACAAGATGCTAAGACTGTGAGAAAGACGAGCTGAACACTTACTCTACTGGTCGCTACCTCTCAGACAACTTTTCTTCTCATTAATATCCTTCCACTCCAACTTTTAAACAATGCAACCCAAACTTCAATCCTTGGAACATTTGAATTTCCTGTTCACATTTATCTCCTTTGTGTTCTTACCCCAGTTACTTAAATACCATCTTTATTCTGAGAACTGCCAAACTCATGTCTCCAGTTCATATCCTGAACTCCACGCAGGTATATCCAATTACCGACAGGCCTTCTGCACTTCAAAGCCTAACAAGCATCACAAAATCAAAAGTAGAACCTTCATCTGTTTAGGCTGTTAGAACAGAATAATATGCAGACTGTGTAGCTTATAGTGAATAACATGTTTCTCACAATCATTGCCTTGAAGTCCAAGATCAAGGTGCTAGCAGATTCAATGTCCAGTGGTGGCACGCTTTCTCTTTGATGGTGCTTTTTCCTTGTGTCATCCCAAGACAAAAGGGATAAGAGGTCCCTGTAGTTTCTTTGAGAGCACTGTTTCTATTTATAAGGGCTCTACCCTGATCATCTAATCACCTATCAAAATCTCAACCATTAAATACCACTACATTGGTGCACTGGAGGATTTTAACACCTGAATTTTGGAGGGGACACGTTCAGTCTATAGCAAGTATTAGAAGTGAGTTCCTGATACCTCCCTCTCCCTCCTCAACTTTCCACATATGAATGGATTTTCTTCCTAATACTCAGCCCAAAACTGGAGTCATCCTGGTTCCCCTAGTTTCTCTCACAACCTCAAACAATGACTAGAAAATTCTGTTGACTTTATCTTTAAAATACCACTACAACTTGGCGGCTCCAGACTGGGCCATATCATCTCTTTCATGGATTTCCTGAAGATTCTCCCAGTAGGTCCCCCTGCTTCTCCTTTTCCACACAGCATCCTCCACCCAGAAGCCAATGCGATTCCGTTAGAATGCAAGTCAGATCATATCTTTTGTCTACTCAAAATATTAAAGCAAAGTAGCACCCATCTTGCTCATAGGAGACCGCAAATCTTCCCAGTGGCCATAGAAGCACCCATTCACTCAGCTTCCACAAGGGAGTGTTCCTCCCTTTCCCTGGAACTGCTAAGTCTGAGTGTCCAGGAATCCCCTTCATTCTCCTTGGCTTTTTCTTACACTCTTTCTCATGAGGCCTGTGTCACCAATCCCACTGAGAACTGCATTCTCCTCCTGACTCACGTATATCCTCTTTCTCAATTTACTTTTTCCATAGACTTTACCATGACTTGACTATCAACTAACTGTGCTTCAGTGGAATCTGAAAAAAGCACTCAGTCTTGGGCATTGTTGAAGTAGAAGTTAAAAACCAAAATATCAGAAAAATTCCCATGACCATCCACCCCATGGTAATCCCATCTCTTCATCTCTGATTGTATTCAAGTTGTCATTGTGGAAAAAGTTAAGACTGTAGAGGGCAGAAAAGAGAAAAGAAATTAAAATTTTGATTCTGATAGTGAATGTCAATTATATGTATAAAATGGAGGTTATAAGTAAAACTGTGGATTATAAGTTAGTGATAATTATTAATCACATATAAATAATACAGTACAAAACAAGTGTTTATAAAATCTTCATCTCTTTGCTTTAATAATTAATTAAGAAAGAGAGAGCACAGCTAGTCTCCTAAACTTGTCTGCTTATATTTGCATAATTTATTCCCTAAAATTCTTGCTAATGTTATGGGTAGAAATCACCAACCAACATTTACCTAACATGCTCAGCAATAAAATGTGCTTTTTATACAATTCCTTTTGTTATGTATCATTAAGTTTTCTATGATCCAGACTTTCAAATTCTGCACCTGTCTTCTGATCATTCCATCAATCTTTTTCAGTTTCCTCACCCCAGCAAAAACTTTCATTGAATTAAAAAATATATATATTTCTTATTCTATCATCCCCAAAATGAAAACTTTGAGAATTAACTTTAAAGCAAAGGAGATTGGACTAGCCATACTACACTTCAGATTTCTCATAAAACTTCTGGAATGGACAAGAAAGACTATTTCAGGGATTCTCAGATATTTTTATCTCATGATTTCATTATATTAGCAAAAATTCCTGAAGCCACTCAGAGTTTTTGTGGATGGGGATTATGAGTATTTATTTTAAATAAATTAAAATAGGGTAAAATTTTAAACACAAGGGTACCCAGGGACGCATCTCATTAAAGGCAGGAGTGCTGGAATCATAGGATATCTTTCTGCATCTAGAAGACTGTGCAATACAACGTGATAGATTGTGGGGTTTAGCAGGAAATAACATCTTATGATTGTTGTGAAAATAATTGACATCCAGCAAACCATCCTAAAAGTTCTTAGGTGTTCCTGGGCAATATTTGGAGAACTATCTGTTTAATCTTTATCCATTAAAATACATATATACACACACTCTAAGTCCCAGTTCTTTGACATAATGAAGCAATCTCTCAGAAAGCCTGTCATAACTTTAATCTGGGTAAATCACACTGTCCAGTAGCCAGAATGTATAGCTTTACCTCTACAAAGGAGAGACAGGCAAGACAGACTTCATCCCCTCCTAACCACTCAGAAGTACTTGTGTCACTTCTGCTTGCAGTCCTTGTAAAAGACCCAGCCACACAGCCCCAACCCACTACAAGAGAGCTGGACAAACAGATGTCCACAATCCTTGTCCACTTGAAAACTTCTGAAAAAAATATTTCTCCAGATCTCTCAATGAGAATGAGAGGAGTCCTGTTCCAATCTGTACACTGAGCAGAACCAGTCACAGCATTCAGCAACAGCACACAGACTCGGCACAGTCACTACGCAGAAAAATGTGTGACTGGAGCCAGATGCACTATCTCCACCAGGCTTGTCTGGTCTAATAAGCACTTTGCTGCCCAAGCATCAGAAGTTACATTTGGGTCTCGCTTGATCTTTTTAAATCTTATGTACTGGACCATTATTAAGCCAGTTCTTTAGCTCAGAAACTGAAGACCCAGCAAGGGTGTAGTAACTTGCCCAGGGTCCTATGGGTTACCAGGGTGGGCCTGGGACTTGAGGCCCAATGTTTTGGACTCAGTACCACACTATTAAAGGCTGAACTTCACACTGCTGCTTCTCTGAGATACCTTTTCCATGAGAAAATCTTTCATCATTACAAAGGTGATTCAGAAGTTCCATTGGTTGACATTATCCCCCAAACTGCTTCAGAAATGTATGACCTACTGTCACAATCTGACAGTGTCACTTGGTGAATCAACCAGCCTGCCTTCACCAAACTGAATTCGCCCTGCCTTCACTGTTTCTGGGGAGAGGTCAAGGTGTGAAATATAAAGTCCACAGCACGCTCTTGTCCAGCCCCTCCTCTGCACAGGAGTCACAGCTCTGCTTCCACAGCCTTCCTTGTTTATATGGGTGAGAACATGTGCGAAGTGTGGATGTGGGAGTCAGACAGACTCTGACTACCATGACCTGTATGGACCTTGACCCGGAAGTGCTATGATTCCTGACACACTACCACTGTTGACATGCAAACTGTAGCTGCAGCCTCACTCAGCGTATCTAACATCACCAAGCTGCACATTCTTTGTGTGTAAGATAGAAAGAGCACCAATATAATATATTATAGGAAGCACCCTTGAAAGTTCAGGAACCTGGTTCATGCCCTTAACCTTCCCCTTCGACCCTGCTACACTATCCACTGTTGCAAACAGACTCCCAAGATCTGTCCCAATAAAGAAACCGATTCTGTTTTTGCCTTTTATTCACTCAACTGCAACTACAGACCCTCCCCCAGAAGATGCACCTTGTAAATACAGGAAATTTTCTTTTACATAAATATATTATATTACATTAATGTCTCATTTTTATATAAGGTTTTATTCTTTCCTGCTTTTCAAACAAATTGAAACACACATCAAAGCAGTTTTTTTCTAAGATGAAAATGCATAAAATTTGGAATGGCAGAATTTCATTTTGATTTGATTAGGTTGTCTGCTTCCTTCATCTGTGAAACAAGAATGGTATCTGTATAATATAGTGTTTAAGAAGAGGCAGAATGCCAAGAAGTGGTGAAAACTTTTTATAAAGCTTTTTGGTAAAATATATTAATAGCCTTATGTGACAAAAGAAAATTCATCCTGAGTCATTAAAAGAATTTTAAATATAGAATAGGCTTTACACACAAAGATTGAATGTGGGATCATTTAAATAAATTAAAATCTTGGTGTGATGTAAATTTTCCAGAATTGAAAATTAGATATGTACATTAGGATAGGTCCTAGTTACAATATTTTGTTATAGTTAAATGACAGAAACATACTTAGATACACAGGTGTCAGAAAGTAACACATTCACTTAAAATAAGGGACTAATCAGACCAAAAGGAGCTTTAACCAAGAGCTTTGTACCTCACACCTACCAAAAGTCTGGGGGATAAAGGTAGTTACATATTTTAGTGCTTCTAAAACTGAGAGCATCAGAACATGGAGAAGAACCCATGTTCTTCCAGATGGTTTATTATAGCCCTGAAAACCTCAGGTTTTGGTTCGTATGTTCATCGTCTCTAGTTGCAAGATGCTGATGTGGCTTCTGGTATGCCTTGTCCTTTCAGGACAAGGGAAAGGGAACAATGTATAATGTTACATGAAATGTGTCTTCTTGCACTTGTCTTGACGGAGGTCCCTCACAAAACTCTGTCTTATGTTCCATGCTCCAGACTTGCTTCTCGTGTCCCTCAGGAAAGTTGAGCGAGTGATCATTTGGCTTTGCCTCTGCTGAAGTGGTGACAGCGAAGTCAGGATGCAGCAGCAGATCTGTAAAGTGGCTGAAGGCAGGTAAGAGAGAGGAAGCAGAGCTCGAAGCGCCAACACTGAAACATGGCCCGGGGTTTGGGGGATGACTGCAATTCTCTCCTAGCGGCATCATCAATGTCACCTTCTCTCAGGGCTAAAGAGAAAAAGTGGGATCTTTAAATGCAAACTGAGCCCAAAAGATTCTTTCCCAGTCTGTTTCTTATGCCCCAAGGGCTCATTTTTATGGTGTTTCCAACTAAATATTCACTGTATTTAAACTCTTGAAGTGTAAAAATCTTGGATGTGAAATATGATGTAACATGGAGGCTGGAGGTGGGACTCCAGACTGACAGCCTGGAATTCAATCTTTGACCTTGGAGTAGTTCTATAATCTCCAATCTCCGGTTTCCTTGTCTTTAAAGTGGAAAAATAATAAAAAATGATTAGTTTGCATTGTTTTAGTAGTAGTAATAAAAGTAGTAAATGAATAACAAAATTTTTGTTCTAAGAATAAATATCAGTAAATAAATATATAGCTATAAGAGAGCTGATTTGAGACATATATACATCAAATATGTCAGATATTAGAGAAAAAGTGAGACACTAAACTACATAGAAAAAAATATTATTAGCAAATAACAGTGTTGAGACTACATTGTATATCAGGAAGTATTTGTATCTGTTTTTCCTCACTGAATTCCCACAATTGGGGTAGTGAGACATTAACAGAGTATCAGTCAGATTATGCTGTGATAACAACAGCAAAAACCTCCCAAATCTCAGTGGCTTCATACAACAGAAGTTTATTTCTTCCTCATGCAAAGTGTCATGTAAGGAATGGGCCTTACATAGCAGTTCTCTGAGCTGCTTTGATCATGCAGTTCCTCTTACCCACAGGTCCAGTCATGAGCACTGAAGCACTGTATATTACACTTGTTTCTATGAACTTGCTATTCCACCCTCTAACTTGCATGTATATGTCAGAAGCATGTTGCTCTGGACACCTCAACCACATATCTGAGTCAGTTTATCTTGGCCTCCTACCTGTCCATCATCCCACCTCAACTGAATTGAATTGGTCCCTTGGTTTCTTTTTCACAAGGGATTTTTTAAAAATTATTTATTTATTTATTTATTCATTCATTCATTTATTTATTTTGAGACAGGGCTACTCTTTGTAGTTCAGGCTGATCCTGAACTCGGCAATGCTCCTGCCTTTGCCTCCCAAATTCTGGGATTACAGGTGTGAGCCACCACACCCGGCACTGTGGTGTGTGGTACTGATTGCTGCTGGGCGTGAGTCTCCACACCCAGCATTGTTGTATGTGGTTACTGGGGATCAAAACCAGGCCCTTGTGCTTGCAAGGCAGGCACCAGAACCACTGAGCTAAATCCTCAGCCCACAAGGAAGCAATTTCATTCAAGAGGATTCTACTCACCTGACATCATTATTCTGATATTTCACATGAATTTAGGGCAATATAAACTTTTGACAGTAACACACACAGTATATTGCTCTCCGTGGGGGAGGTCTCTGTCCCTAGGGACATAGTTTCAAATAAAAACCAATCAATTCAAAATCCAGGCCCTACCCATGTCCTTTGCTGGCTTTTTCACTTGACCAGAGACATCTTCCCTAATCCCCCATCCCAAGCACAGACAGAGACAGAATGGCACTCAAAGCCATTCAGAGTAGCCAACCCTGAGCCTGTCCTCCTGGCCGTGGCTAGTTCTTCACACAGGAAAGCAGAAAAGCTCATATCTACATTTCCTTCCTCTCCCTCTGCCTCAGGGTCCACATCTATGCTTCTGGAAAGACTCACCAGGGTCTGAGGACCCCTTCCTCTAGGGGCTTGGAGTAATAATCTATTTTTTCTCAAGCAATCATTTCCTAGTCTGTTGACCTTGGCACACTTCAAATTTTCTACTAAGGAGCTATTTTTGAAGATCCAGGGTAAGAAGGAACATGGGGATTCACACAGTGATGTGAATGCTGCCCTTGGACAAGCCCCAGCCCATCTGCAGAAGGATAGGGAACTGCTGTCATCCTCACTTGTACTCAGAAGGAAAGAGACTTTTCCCATGAATTTAGGGCATGGGTGACATCAGAGAACATGGCTGAGGCCTACCGCATGCACAGGCGGATTTAGCCTCTTTAGGAGTAAAAAAAAGAAAGAGAAGCAAAAAATGGGGGAGGGAGGTGGCAGTGAGCATTCACCTGGCCCACAGAGGCCCACATTTGAGCCAGTGAGCGAGGCAGCCACAAGCACTACTCACTTAACCATTGTATTAGTGTTACCGGCATTCATCCAGGTACCGAGGAAACCCACCAAACCCACACATTCTGCGACTTACTTTCATACATTCTCATCACATTTTCAAAATAAAAATTGTGTGTTACCTTCCCCTTTTCAAATTCCTAGGTACCTAATAATCTTCCACAAGATTTCAAAAATAATTGCCAGCCAGCATTACCTCCATTCTCTCCTTTTGTGCTCCACAGTGATTTTGCTACCTAGATATTCATTCTAAAGCATACCGCTTCTCTGGGCTGTCTTTCCTCATCGACTACTATTACCTCACGTATTCTTTTTGCTATTACCCTCTGTCACCAAGTCCAATTCATAAGATAGGCCAAGCCTTCCTGCCTTTTCCTATAATTTCTTATTTGTGCTTTCTCCCTATTAAGAAACCAGTCCACTGTTTCTCTTTGTCATATTTTTTTCCTTCTGACATACTTCCAAAATGTTATTTTTCTCTCTTGTGACTTTTCCCCCTTCACTAATAGCATCTATTTTATGAATCCACCTTTCCCAAGTTTGTCTCTACCTGCCTGACTTCCTTCTCTGCCATAGCAATTTTTCATGAACATCTTCTCTACTATCGACTTTCCATTTTTATGGCTTTCAAAACATCACCCCTGTCTCTACTTATGTTTCTATTAGAAATTATGATGGCATTAAGTCATTAAAATCTGTGTCATTTTACTGCCAACCAGTCAGAGACCTTTGGAAATAACACTATAATGGAGAATTACTCTCATGCATACAGTGAAAAAGGAGAAGGGGAAAAGTGACAAGAAGAGAAAGCAAAGAGTGAGCTTGAAAGCACGTGACAGAGGCCTGCATGAGGGAGCAGAACAATGGAACAATCGGCCACGTGATGAGTTTCTTCAATATAAATGGTCAGTCTGAATCACTTAGGTAGAAAATTAGGAAGAGAGGGAGGAAAGAGAGGGTAGAAGGGAAAGAGAGGCAGAAGGGAAAAACCTTCCCATTCTTTTTTCTTCCTAAATTCCCTTTTTCCAAAATTATTTGCCTTAATGTATTTGGTTTAGGCATGGACTAAATAATTACTCACTACACATGTACCATGTCTGCATGAGATTGAGGTACATTTGCAGTTTTCACAGAGCCAAGGAGCACTGTCATGAAGCCTTGGCTGTCAGACCTGCAGGTTAAATGTGCCATGTGGTATGGAATTTTACTCCACTGAAGTTTCTCAGACTGGCTTCCCACTGCTGAAGTCATCGGACAATGAGAACTCTGCATTGTTCAGGGACCTGATGCTCCTGTGCACAATGTGAGGCCAGATCAGGAGAACATGGTCTCCTGATCAATCAGGCCTCTGACTCAGGCTGGACAAGCTGACTGCACAAAAATCTTTCCCTGAATCAAAGAGGAAGACGGCTTGGCCACCCACTTATGTGGGCTCCTGGAGCATTTTGGGGAGAGAATAGCCAGAAAAGAAGGAGTGGGAAGAGAAGATACATTTAGCCAAGTTTTAGGCATACGTTTTCTTGTCCTTTCCCAGAAAAACCCAAAACTTTCAAAATAAGTACTTTTATATTTGTCTCCAGATTTTACTTGTTTGCATGGGACAGCATACAAACATTTGATCTCATGAGGAATCAGAATTTGTTTGAATTATGATGGATTGTGTGTGACATTAAGTGAGTCACTTGCTCCCTTTACAAATAGCTTCTGGAGAAGGAGATGGGAGAGCACATGAGCAGACTCTGAACTGTGATCATTTAGTCCACTGATGGTAAGGGCAGTGAAGCTGATGACCTAGACCACAAGGCTCTCTGGGCAGCTTCCCAGCCAGCCTCTCCCTGGATTGCCCAATGTCTGAGCTCCACGATGTGTTAATTTTTTTTTTAATTTTTTAATCTTTATTGGTACATTACATATATGCATCATCATTGCACTCCATAGTGGGGATTTGTACCAGTATAAGACACAACTTAATTCTCAGTTTTTCCCATAGCCCTACCCACTCTACCACCCCCCATATACATAAAATTTGTTTCCTTACTTTTTTGTTACAATCTCATCATTTTTCCCCCCTTCTCCCTATTTTACATTGAGCATTTTCTATTTCACAATATATAACATACAATTCTAGGACTCATTTACATCTTTATTTTCTCATACCAGAGAAAAGATGTGATATGTACCTATCTGTGACCTATTTATTTCACGTCTGAAGATATCCTCAAGTTATGTCCATTAAAGTATAAATGATTCAAATTTATCATTTTTATGGCAGAGTAATACTCCATTCTGTAGAAGAACCACAGCTTTTTTATCTAGTCTCCAGTTGATGAACACTTGAGTTGTTTCCAAGATGTAGCAATCACAAACTGGGCTGCTATAAACATGGGTGCACATATGTCACTGTGATATAAGTCTTTTAATTCTTGTGTGTATATACCTAGCAGGGCAATGGCCAGGTCCAATGGGACCAGCAATCCCAGCTTTTTGAGGAATCTCCAAACTGATCTCCACAGGGGTTGTACGAGTCTACAGTCCCACCAACAGTGGAGAAGGGTTCCTTCTTCTCCGCAGCCTTGCCAACATTTGCCATTGGCTGATTCTGAATGGAAGCCATTCTATGTGGAGTGAAATGAAATCTCAATGTTGTTTTCATCTGCATCTCTCAAATGACTAACGATGTTGAGCATTTCTTCATATGCTTCTTAGCTGCTCTTACTTCTTCTTCTGAAAAATATTTGTTCATTTCAGATGTCCATTTTTTTTGTTTGTTTGTTTGTTTTGTTCTAAATTATCTTTATTGGTACATTAAATATACACATCATGATTGCACTCCATAATGGGGATTTGTACCAGTATAAGACACAACTTAATTCTCATTTTTTCCCATAGCCCCACCCACCCTACCACCCCCCATATATATAAAATTTGTTTCCTTACTTTTTTGTTACAGTCTCCACATTGTCCCCTTTCACCTTATTTTACATTGAGCATTTTCTATTTCACAATATATAACATACAATGCTAGGACTCATTTACATCTTCATTTTCTCATACCAGAGAAAAGATGCGATATGTATCTATCTGTGACCTATTTATTTCACTTATGAGGATATCTTCAAGGTATGTCCATTTAAGTAGAAATGATTCAAACTTA
>PVIR01045355.1:0-10766 GCA_004026965.1 Petromus typicus
AGTATCAGCGATCGAACTCAGGACCTGGAGCTTTCCAAGCAGGCAGTCCTGTTACCACTGAGCTGCATCCTCAAACTCTTTCTATGAATTTTAATGCAAATTATACAAAACGTGTTAGTTTACTAACCCTACTTTTGTCAGACAAGTTGGTAACATCTTTAATATCTAGAGAGTAGATATTATAAAATTAGGACTCACTCGTGTCCAGTGTACAGACTACATATACAGTTTAGCAAAGTTAAGTGAAATGCATGTAACATAAGAGCAATGTCAGCTGAAATTTTCTGCCGTACACTGAACAAAACACCTAAAACACCTTTCGCAATGTCTTCCCTCCCCTCCTTCAACCCGGTGAACAAGTCCAGGCAGTACAGGAGTGGTTTCACCATTCTCTTTACAAACAGTATCTCCTATCCTTTATAAAAGCTACTTAGAAAGTGTTATTCTACTTCTACTTTTAAATGTCAAGCACTCCTACATATCTACAACTAGATTTTTCATATAACTTATCTGCTGTCCTGAAGCACATGAATACATTGGCCAGGCAGCAGTGCTTGTGATCTGAGGCATCTTTTACATCTGACCATTCCGGCCTCATTTCCTTCTCTCTGCCTTCAACGCACTGGACAAGTACAGGCATGAGTAGTTTATATATGGTTAAATCCAAAATTCATCTACAAAGAACAAGCCTCTCTGTGTGTTTTAACACAAAGTGTACAAAATGTGCTAACTTCACTGCTCTGTCATACACTGGCAACCGGCAACCTCTTTACATTTAGGGACTAGACGTTGCAAAATTTGGACTTTTTTATCTGTTACATATTCTGTCTATACCCCAAAACAAAATCCACAAAACATCCAGAAAAATGTCTCAAAATGTCCAAATACAAACATACTAACATAATACCTTTTGCAATTGCTTCTCTCCCTCCTCCTTCAAACCACTGAACAAGTACAGACAGTACCGCACTGCTCAGTGGTTTAATCATTCCGTTCCCAAAAGACATTTCGCATAAACGTTAGAAAGAAGATATTTCCAAAGTGATATTTTACTACCTCTACATTTAACATACATCAGACACTTCTGCAAACATCTAGATGTTTCAAATAAGGACTCAGTAGTTCTGTTACTACAATAAAGTACTTAGCATTTTCAAATATATATAGCAATGAGGACTAAAATGCACACACAAAACAACAGCTACAATGTGAAGTCTCCCACATGTGACCGGTCTGGTGCTGGACATTCTTCTGTTCTGCTCCATGTCCTCTACGCCATGGAACTAACGCAGACAAGTGTCACTCCTAGTGTCGCTTCTCCTGGTGTTTACCCAACTCCATTTCAAAGTCACTTTCAGAAAACGGTTTTTTTATGTCTTTTTTTTAAACAAATGGGTGTATGGTTTTCTAACTACGTTATCATATAGCGGTGCCCTCGTTGTATCTCTACTGTCCACATGCAATAAATTTTTTTAAAGTTGGTGCAAATGTTGAGAGAAGCTTTTTCATATTATACACACAGTCCTGAAAACAGCCAGCGAATCTTCCTAAAGAGTGGTGGGCATTTACAACTAACCAAACATGGAATGTGTGACGTTTCTCTCTTTGGCAACCACCCATGGCTGGCCTTCCCACCGTCCGCGTCCTCGGCCTGGCTCCCTCACCTTCCAGGGTAGTGAGGCCTGTATTTGTCCTATCCTCATTACAAGGAGGTGTGGAGTCTCCAATGGAGATGCAGCAATCACCCCAGCACCTGGATCCGTGTGGTTCCGTGGCTCAAAGTGGCCAAGATTTCAGACCTGCCTTCTCTGGCTCTTGAAGTAATGGCCCTCCGCGGAGGTCTGGAGGCCACCATTCTTCTCGCCAGGCCTCACCACACCACTGCAAAGTACCACATCCTCAACTGCTGGCAAGGGCTTTGCCTAGGCCTACAGGGCTGGGCCAGGAGACCCTGCAATCGGAGGGGTCTGAGTGTCATCCAGGTGGGTTGGGAGGGTGATTCACCTGTTCCTCAAAGCCTGGGCCCAGGTAATGGACAGTCAGTGGGGCAGAGGCCACCCTCAGCCCCCAGGTCAGCCCTCAGCAGGACGACCTGCAGGACCCCGGGGAAGCAAACCCACACTGTTCTGCTCTGACCATTCTTCATGTTTTCGTGTTGTTGGTTCTTTGAGTAGCTGGTCTTTGAAGGCATCATAGTTCTGAAATTCTGACTTCAATACTGTTGGCTCCTACTGCTCATACTTTCAATACAACCTTTTAAAATATTTTTTTGAGATGAGAATCTTATTACGTAAAGCAAGCTGGCCTTGAACTTGAAGCAGTCCTCTTGCCTCAGCCTCCTGAGTGCTGAGACTACAAGTGTATACCACCACACCTAGCCTCAATACAATTTTTAATCACCCAGATTTTATAGACTCTAATGCAGGTTTTGGTTAGCTCAGCCAGCTTTTAATTAGTGTCTTCTGAAAGCTCCTGGATCATTTTTCTTATTACTTAATCAATTTAGTTCTATCTTCTATGTCCCCCTGTGTGCCTCTTAGATCTTTTTTCCAATCTCTCTGGTATCTGGTGTGTGGTTTATGCTCTTCTTTCCCTGGATCCCCACTGGATTGGCTTTGGCAGAGTTGGGAATTTGGGGAGGCATTTGTTGCCTTGCCTTGGTTTTATGCTTAGTTTTGTGGACATTTATAGTATAAAAACTTTTTTGCTAGTTCAAAGACATGTTTAGTCTCCTGTCTAACTTTATACTCTTTTGCCCCTGCTCCAAGATTCAACCACTTCTATTAGGATAATTTGGGAGGCAATGATGCAGTATAACTGGCCCAACACTAAGTTCCCTGGGAATATAGTCTAGTATTGTTAATGCTGCAAAAGTAATCTGGGTTTTGGCTGAGAAAACTTAGTAATAGCAACAGTTATGAATGCTGGTAATATCTAGCAAATCAGCTAGTATCGTTCAAACCAAATTGGGTATTATCACACTTTGTCTCTTGCCTTTATGTTGTGCTGTGTGTCTTCGGTTTCTCTGTAACATTTAATTTTCCTATCAGATCCCCTTGGTTCAGGGGATCTACTCAGTTTTCCTCCCCCAAGTTGTTAACTTCCAGTGTCCTGGTTCCAGACCTCAGAGAGGCTGAGAGGCTGCCCGTGACCCCTCCATGTTTTTTGACCTTGGTAAATCCCTTGGGATTGGTCAACACCATCCCATAATATATTGAGCAAAAAGTCAGAGAAGAAGGAACAGCGTAGGAAGGATAGACTTTGCTCACCTGCTCCTGGAATTCCAGGTGAGCCCAGCTGTGCTATGACAGGGCCCGTTCACGTCAGGAGGAAAGAACATGGAAGGAAATAAGGAGGCCCCTGGAGTCCCTACAGTATCAAGGGGTGACTCCAAAAGGCCGGGTGCGGACAGCTTTTCATGGCCTCAGAAACACATCTGGCCCTTCAGGAGGAAGCACCCAGCACCCTCTGCTGAGCAGTAACACAGCTGGGCTGGCGCAGCCCGAGGCGAGGCGGCAGGACTCACCTGTAGGTGTAGGGCCCCACTTCCTCCAGCAGAGGGGGCTCGCCGCGGAGGATCTCGTCTGGGTTGGTGATGTTGAAGAAGTAGAACTGGGTGTACACGGGCAGTGGGGGCTTCTCCCAGGAGTGAAAGACCTCGGTCCCATTCCGTAACACCACGGTCTGGAAGGGAAACCGACAGAGGAAGGTGGGCCCCTGGCAGTGAACATGGCAGAGGACGGGCAGTTCTGACTCTGACCACCTAGCTCGCTTATTTAATTATTTCCCAGGCATCCAACCCCAAGCTTTAGTGACAAGGCTGTCTTGGGGCAGAGGGCCCACAGTCCTGCTGAGCCAGTCTTTGGTGAGAATGTGCTGTAAAGGAAGGACGCTGAAACTTCACTTCCCAGAGAGAAACGTGGTATTGCCAAAGCTAAATGCCCAACTGACTTTGCTGTTTGAAGGTTCCACTGACATCAGGCAGAGTGGTACACGCCGGAAACCCTAGCCCTTTGCCAGGCTGAGGCAGGAGGATCTCAAGTTCAAGCCCAGCCTGGACTATTTAGTGACTGTCTCAGAATAAACATAACAAGGGAACAGGAGTGTAGCTCATCGTGAAGGCCCTGACTTTAATCCCCAGTGCTAAAAGCAGAAGAAGAAGGAAGGAGGCAGAAGAGGACAAAGGAAAGATCATTTGAAGACACAGGGAGAAGACGGCCACCTACAAACCAAAGAAGGAGACGCAAAGGATGTTAACTGGCTTTCATTGCCGTGGAGTACAGTAAGTGTTCCTCCGTGCTGAGCACAGCAGCTTGGTCTAAACAGCAATGAACTGAAGAAACCAGAAACGAAGAGGAAAAAGTGACTCTATCACTTCAAAGCTACTCCTGTGAGCAGGGTCAGGGGACACAGGACAGGAAATTAACTGCTTAACATTAGTTTGCTTCGGGTTTATTTTTTCTTGTTTTCGGGTAAAGCAGAGTTGAGCAGGGCACAGTGGATGTCCACGTACCTGCAGTCCTGCTACTTGAAGACTGAGGCAGGAGGATTATAAATTTGAAACCAGCCTCAACTACACAGCAGGATCCTGCTCAAAAAGCTAAACCAAAAAGGCGGCAGAGGGAACTTCATCCTGTGGGTGGGAACTGGACACTGGTGTGGCCTGTCTGGGAAATGAGGTTCTCTCACCTCTCAGGTCAGATAATTGAGTTTATATTCAATGAAGTGTTGGCAAGATTGTTTTGATTTTTAGTCTGGCCTGCTGGGGCCCTGTGAAGAGATCAGTCCAAAACAGTGGCCTCCTATTTTAATTTCACACTGTCAACACCTGACCTCAGACTTGTAGCATCCAGAACTGTGAAATAACAGATCCACCCTCTGTGGTGCTCCCAATGAGTCCCCAGCCCACTGCAGCAGGAGCACCCCTCCCCTAGCCTCCAGGATGGTGGAGCACTGGGGGGACGCTGCAGCCTCGGGTACACAGCCCACTGGTCACCATTCTGAAGATGCCACCTCTGCCGGGGCAGCCGCAGTCCCAGGAGCCAGCATACTGGGGTGGACACTGAACAGCTGCCTCCGAGTTAAAGACCCTGGGACTGCCTGGCCCAGCCCCTAGAGCGCCGCAGTGTGGACAGAGGAGTATTGAAGGCTGGGAGTCAAAACTGTCATGGGCTATCTCAAGCCCTTCAAATGCAGCTTACTTCAACTACTGTATCTGGCCTGTCTCCATGACTCTTTATTTGCTTCTTTTACTGGGAATTGAACCCAAAGCCTTGGCACTGAACTATAGCTCTGATACCTTTTAAAACATGTTGACACAGGACCCAGGATTTAGCTCGCGCACCAGGTTGTGAGTTTGATACCCGCTACTGCTAAAACATGTTGACACAGAGTCTTGCTAAATTGCTTGGGCTAGGCTTGAACTTAGGCTCCTCTTGCTTCAGCCTTCCAATGTGCTGAAATTACAGATGCACGCCACCACACCCGCTTTTCCGTTTGCTTGTTTCCCTCTAGTTGCTCCAGAGATTGAGTCCAGAGGCTGGAGCTTGAGCCTGAGCCTGCTGGGCAACTGCCTCATCACTGTCCACCCGGCCCCACCTGTGACCACTCTGTGGACCTCTCAAAACGCATCACTAAGCCCACTTGAGCTCCAGCTTCCACTTCTCCTGAAGCTAACAGTGCTGTCGGGTAACCTGGGACTGTAGAAAACACTGCTCATCCGCCCAGCACTCACAGCAGAACTGGTGACATGGTGACTGGGCCTAGAAAAGTCCCTGTGATGTAGCCCAGTGGAGCGCCTCACTTGGGACAACAGGAACCCATGTTCCCAGGCCATGACGGCTCCTGTCTGTGTCGTTTCTCCTGCTGAGGGGCTGTTACACCAGCACCCCTGTGGCTGAGCCAGGTCTGCTGTCAGCGCACAACATACCAACCCTGCCTCCCCACCCTACACGCCCACCAGTGTGAAGCAGAGAGCACCAGCGTAGGCCGCTGCAGCTCAGGAGCTGCTTGTTAGCCAGCACTCTAGCAAAAGCCTGACAACTACAACACCCAGAGTTAGAGAGTAGAATCCTAAGATCCATCTGCGAACAGGGGAAAACTACATTTGCAGAACAGAAATTATTGCAGGCACAAGAAAGATAAAAGCACAGACCAGAAACAAACCCAAAATGTGAAGAGTGATTAACTTTGAGTGTTGAGAAATATATTTACCCTATTTATTATTGTACTGGGGGAAGGAACCCAGAGGGCCTCTACCACTGAGCTACCTCTCCAGCTCTTTTCTTTTTCATCTTGAGACAAGATCTCACTATGTGGGCTGGCCTTGAACTCCTCATCTTCCTGCCTCAGCCTCCAAAATAGTTGGGTATGTGCCACCAGTGTTGGGAATTTGGATCACTGTTTTCTCCTCTCTACTGAAATGTTTTGCTCTTACAACTTCCTAAATAATAAGTAAAAGAATTAATATGAGAAGGACTTTTGAGAGGAAATGGGCGTGAAATAAAAACAGTGAAACAGGGCCAGGGAGTTAGCTCAGTGGTTCCGGCGCCTGTCTTGCAAGTGCAAGGACCCAGTAACCACATAACAATACTGGGCGTGGAGACTCACGCCCAGCAGCAACCAGCACCACATACCACAGTGCCGGGCGTGGTGGCTCACACCTGTAATCCCAGCACTCGGGAGGCAGAGGCAGGAGAATTGCTGTGATGTGGTTTGAGGCTGAGCTCAGGGCCAGCCTGAACCACAAAGCGAGACCCTGTCTCAAAAAGAAAAAAAAAAAAAAAAAAAAACAGTGAAACAGTAAGAGGCAGAGTGGACTTTGGTGATCATTTCTTTTCTGACCTGAGCAGAAGCCTCAGGCCAGTGCGGGCACCCTGGACCCCCGCCACTCCTCCAGCCCGACAGCACTCAGGAAGCTATTGGCTAAAACGTGCTGCCATGAAGCACAAGTGACAATCGAGGCGGCAAGAACGGAGCACTGGGGGAGGGCCCTAGGCAGAGGGGCAGGGCAGAACCTTCCACCCGGAAGCAAACTTGCCTCCTCATTCCCACCTATGTGAAGCAGGGCGTGGAGTTACCTCTCTTCATTCCAAATAAAGACACGGAACATCCTGAGGTGAGAAGAATGGGGAAATACAGAAACCAGAGGAAGACACCAAGGACCCCGGTCCTTTCCTGCAGCTGAGCAGCCTGGCCCCCTCTCTCTGGGCATCTTCCCCGTCCTGCCATAAACTCTATTCTCTCTAAAAATAAGACTATTTACACAAGGCCTGAAGTGAAGGTCGTGGGACAGACCAGGTATAATCTTCTGCCACCAAGATACAGAAGAGTCTAGCTACGACAGGATGTCATATTTGAGTAACCTAGACCTCCGACTGAACAGAAGGGATGTCACAGGAAATTTAATAGCTCTATTTCTAAATAGAAAACCTGCAGGAATCTCAGCAGGAGATAAAAGTGACTGGGGAGCAGGTGGGTATAAACCACTGGGGAGGGGAGGGCATCCACCAGCTGGCCGGCTGTCCCAGACCTGGGGTTCAGGGTGCTGTGCCTCTGGTTTCTGATCAGACTATGTTGCTGAAATATTCTTGGTCTTTATTATATCAGTGCCAACTGAACAAGCTGAGGTCAGACTGATGAAATGGAAAGACTTTGAATGCGCCCAGGGTTCTCCCTGGAAGCTTTGCTCCTCCTGCCGAGCGCTCCGGGCCCAGGGGCCAGAGCTTCAGCCAACGTTGTACTCACTTTAAGGCTTTGGTGACCATTTCTCTTCCGGCCTGAACAGAAGCCTCAGCTACGTGAGAGCACAAAACAGTTCCAGCTCAGAGTACTAGAAAGCAGCAGGCTGGCAGGATATACTCAGAGGGCCTAACAGGTGACAGCCTTTGCCTACTTGGGTCCGAGCAGAGCTCGCGCGGCTTTCCTCCCCTCCCCATTCCACTCCAGGCAACATTTTCATAAAATACTCAGAACAGACGCACACTGAAGTTACTCCACGGACATGGTGGAGTCTAAGAACAGCTCAGTGATGTGAAACTCGACTATCTACCTCCAGTGTGTGGAGAAGCTTACATGTATGAATTCCAGAGGATTTGGGGGACCCACGGACATGTCAAAAGTGGACTGTATGAAAACAGTCCCATGAATCTCCAGGAATGTCCCCTCTCCCACAAACACCTCAGGTAATCCTGAACTCCAAACCCCAAAACACAGGACACTGGGATTGCGCGTTTCATAACTGATCCCCAGAATGAATGTAATTATTATGTATCGCAAATAGAGTAATCTTTCTAAAACCTGAAGTTATTAGGAATCATATGCAGATGAGCTGAGTGGCCTAAAAGGCAAAGGAAAATGCCCCTATTTGATCACGTCAGAGTAACCCTTGGCTTCTCAAAGCAGGAAGTGCTCGGCTACAAGAGCAGTTTGTGTTGTTTCTTTCAAACTCTCGGATTTCAGAGTGCCTCAGAAGCCTCGGTAAGACACTAGGGGACTTCCACAGTGGCTTCCACAGACTCTGCTCCAGAGGCTAGGCAAAGGGGCTTGGTCCAGGGTCAGGAAACTCGCCCTCAAGGACAGCTTCTACCTCCTCATTTCTAGTTAGGTAGGAATCTTATAGGCAATCAGTCAGGGCTGGGCCCTCGAGAGTCAGGGCAAAGGTGAGGACACGTCACAGCTGTGGGTGGAAGCACATTCCTAAAGGCAAGTCCTCAAAACAACATAAAACGACTTCCCTAACTTCCACAAGAACATACAATCATGATCTACATTCTAGATAGGTAGCAGGGTGGGGAACTTGGACTTTAACCTGTTGCTTCCAGGAAAGGCCCTGTTCTTTCCAGGCATCCTTGCTAAAAGACCTACTTCCCCAGTGCATCAATTTTACCTAAGCCACTAGACTTGTCCTCTTTCTGGTCAACTGTAGTTTTGCCCCACTTTCTGCCTACCCTGTGATTCTGCTCTATAAAACTTGAGAAGGGGGTTGGTGGACAATGCACTTTCCCAGTGTCTTCTCCTGTCCCTCTCAGCCAGGAGCTGTCTTTCCCTTCATAAATATTTCCTACTCTTTTTTTTGAGACAGGGTCTCACTTTTGTAGTGCAGGCTGGCTCTGAGCTCAGCCTTGAACTCACAGCAATCCTCCTGCCTGTGCCTCCCAAGGGCTGGGATTACAGACGTGAGCCACCATGTCTGGCACTGTGGTATGTGGTTCTGATTGCTGGTGGATGTGATTCTTCACACCTGGCATTGTATGTGGTTAATGGGGAAGGAACCCAAACCGGGCCCTTGTGCTTACAAGACAGGTGCCAGAACCACTGAGCTAAATCCCAGCCCAATATTTCCTACTCTGTACCTCCACTATTCATATAATTCACTCTTCAATATTAGAAAACACAAACTTGCATATCAGACAGCAGCTCAGGGATTATATTTCCCTTATATTATTTGTTGATCCTATATCATCGGGAGGCTGCAGCAGGAGGACTGCTGTGATTTCAGGACAGCCTGGACCCCATAGTGAGTTCAAGGCCAGCCTGAATTACACAGACCTTGTTTCAAAAAAATAAAACAACAAAAACAATACAGAGTCAAGGTTACCTGTATGGTTCAGTCAGAAAAGGCAAGACGGACCTAGGGGTGAACTAGGTCCCACAGCACTGGCAGACTCTCAGAGCTCACAATTCTGGTTTGCTTTTAACAAAAACACAACGTATCTAGTCCTTTCGTACATGACGATTCTGCACACACCATGATGTTGGTCGAGACAAATCAACGCCCATCCTGAACAGCAAAGAGAAGACGAGGTGAAGCGCAGTGACTGGCTGAGGGGGTGACCGGGTCTCACTTCCGCCCCTTCTCCCCTACTAAGGTCTATCAGTAGCATTTCATAGAATCTGATGTTCTCTTAAAAATAAAAGATTAGAGAATAATTTATTCTGCTTAAAGGAGCGTTTTGTTGAACAAAAATCCAAATAATGGCAAAATACAGCAGAAAGGAGACATGAGACATCAGCGCAGAGGCTTAGACACAGGGGCTTACTTTGTAGGTGAGCCTAACCTCCCGAGTGCTGGGACCACAGGTGTGCACCACCACGCCTGGCGGAAACACAGCACTTAAGATTCTGAGGGTGACTTAAACATTAAAACAGTGAATGTATCTCTGTTTTACTGTTACAGAGGGCAAGTCTAACTCCCAAACTGCTAGGTAATTGAATCACAAGTTTGTGTTCTTGAAAACCAAATTCTAGGCTTCAGGAGTAGAAGTTTTTTTAGAAAGAAAGCTTCTGCCTTAGAGAGACAGAAGGGGACCCAAAAGTGGGACACGTTCACTTCCTCCCCAGGGGCTTTTGATGGAGCAAAGCCATGTGGTGAGGCAGGTTCCAGGTGGGACAAAATTACAGTCAACCAGTAACAGTGCAAGTAGGGTTGCTTAGGTGATATTGGTACAATGAGAAATCACAAAGTGGACAAACCACAATCAACCAATAAGAGTACAACAAGTCCAGGTGTTTAGGTAATATTGATGAAATGGGATCCAATGGGAAAGCAAGTCACGTATCAAGCATGTAAGGATTTTTCCAGGAAGCCTACTCAGAATATCAATCACTGCTATTTATCCTACATGGTTGGGGTAGTTTTCTCTTTCACAGAGGTAATGTTGACCTTCAGGAAGGTTTCTTTGACTGTCCTCCTCGTGGGCTTTTCGAGAGCCAGCCCTAACTGCCTACAAAATGTCTAACCAGCTTACGTACCTACATCATGACCC
>PVIR01045356.1:0-10766 GCA_004026965.1 Petromus typicus
TTGCCTGGCTAATTTTTGGTAATTTTAACTCTTGGTCTTAAAAACAACCTCTTTGAAGAACACTAGTCAGAATGGTGAGAATTTATTTTTATTAGGAGACAAACACTCATTTGGAGGTTAAGTTTCAAACTACTTTTAGGGCTTTGCTTACTCTGTTTGAATTTTCCTTTTGTTTTAATGAACTATCTCTCTTCTTGATAGTCTCGTCCACCTGTGACCACCTCTAATACCATCTCCCCTGCTGTGGTAGCAACTGTCTCGGCCACCAGAGCTCAGTCTCCAGTCATCACTACAACAGCAGCACATGCCACCGATTCAGCCTTGAGGTACTTGGGACTATGGAGCCATCCTCCTACTCTATTAGTCCTTGCCTTCCTTTAACTCCATTTTACTCATTATTACTAAGTACTTTTTGATGTTCTACATATTCAAAATAAAACAGTGAGCATGCCAAAAAATTCCTTCCATCATACTCTATTTTTAGGAGCTATAAGTATAAAAAAATACAGTTTTTAAATGATGGGTCTTGAAGAGAAGTGGGTGGAGGGGGCTTTGGAGTGTCAGAATAGTGGTCAAAAAGTTTACTGTTTCATATAAGGTAGTCAGGGAAGGCTTTGTGGTATAAGAATACACTTCAACAGGTAATTGAACAATGTAATTAAGCGAGCTACAGAGTTACCTGAGAGAATCGTACTCTGGGCAGCAAAAGAGTTAGTGTGAGACAGGAATATGAGTATGTTTGTTGTGTAGAAAGAGGAGCAAGGTGATCAGGAGTGAGAGAGTGACAAGTTAGTTTAGTTAGTTCTAGGGGTGCCAGGTCACAAGGGCCTTATTTATGGAACACTCGAAGGATTTGGGCTTTGCGGTGGTATGATGGAAAGTCTTAGCAGACTTTTGTGTAGAGCAGGGCTATTATCTTAAGTCGTAGTTGGATCAGCTGGTTTCTGCAGGCTGTGAAGAGGCAGAGTTGCTATAGAGCTGCTATATAGAGTATCTAGCTGTGAGGATGAAGGTGGAATGATACGTAGATCCCAGATCAGAAGATACAATAAGAGTTTCGGAGGAATTACATGGAGGTATTAGGAAAGAGGAATCAAGTTTATGGTGGCCAGTGTGTCACAGGGTGGAGCTGTGTAACTTCAGATGAGGAACAGTGGAGAAGAAATGCACTTTTAAGTCTTGTCATGCTGGGAGAACCTGATAGATAAGGCCTGAGTTAAAGGCGAAGAGCCAGTGAACACAGTTGAAGTAGACAGGATAACTGGGAAAGAGGGTGACACAAGAGAATAGAGCACCCTCTGGGGAGGAGGGGTATTCTCAACAGCTGAGAATCCTTAGGGCAGGAAGTAAAGGACCCATTCATTCAGAGAAGAGGTTGAGCGTTAGGGTTTCTCTTCTTTGCTTAGAGCAGTGGTGCCAAACCTATGGCATGCATATTCTTTTGCTTTTATGACAGAAGATATTAATGTATTAGGTTTTCTTTCCTAAACTAAAGCCTCAGTATTCAAGTTTATTTGGAGTGTTGGGACTCTTCAGTAAAACAAGTGGGTTTTGCATTTAAGTTTGGGAACTTACCTCTAAAAGGTTTGCCTTCACTATAGATGAATTGTAAGTCCAGAGGGTAGGTACATGGAAGAGCTGACAGTTTGAGAAAGGGAGGTAGTACATTTGAAAGATGTACAGAGAGCCAGGAATTAAGCTCAGCAGTACCTCTCCTGCCTGGCAAGCACAAAGTTCTGAGTTTGATCCCCAGTACAAAAAAGAAAGAATGATGGACATGTAGAACCATGCATGGACCAAGTTTGGTTACTGAGGAGTGATCATACATGCTTTTTACTAGTGACACTGTGATACTGATCTTAACCTGTGGGAAAACAGGTGGCTGGTGTCAGCAGGTGATTAGAGAGGTCAGAGTTTAGAAGTGATGAGCTTGTTGGCCACAGTTAAAGTTTTGAGTCTGTCCAGTCAGTGGATGAATGGAAAGAAGTCCTAGAACTGAACCCCAAAGAAAGTAACATGTAAATGGAAAATACTGCCATCCCATATTATTGGGAATCATCTAATTGTTGAATCTTTTTGCATGACCTCCTTATATAATCCTTTCTGGATTTTTTTCTCTTTAGATTTTGTCTGATTCTCTCCTTCCCTTTCAACATTGTCAGCACTCATGTTTTACTCTTCATGTTGCCCTCATTCCTGAAACCAATGAATTATTGTCTTTTTTGTTTTTCTTGCACCTGCTCATTTATCTCATCTCCAGTTGTTTTGTCATCACTTCCAATAAGTTCTTATACCTTTGTTTTGTATTTTTGATTTCTCAGAAGGAATTACTAAGTTTTAAAATGCATGGCACAGTATTCATCTGCCCAATGAGGGCTCCTTCCCACCTCTTTTCTAGTACTATCTTTAATAGATCTTGTGTTGTTTCCTTTTAAGTTCCCATCTTTAATCTTGTGTATTTTGGATCAGATATTTGTCACTATTTTTTGTTGTATCCTGGGCTGTTTCTGGATTAGGAGACATAAGTTGGCTGAATAACTTGATGTTCTGTGTTTTGAGTGTTAGGGACACTACTGCTCTCCAGCCAGTGAAGATAGACCACTCAGCAGCAAAGCCTCTCTCTCCCATGGTTCTCACCACACACTGTGTTCCTCACTCTTCTGTATCTAAGCAGTTCCTGGTTCAACCACATGTCCTTCACTGCTGCTTAACCCTGGGAGCCAGTCTAGGGCCTGCCTCACTGCCAGCGCAGTACCCACTGGTGTAAACGAAAGACCTTGCTTGCTAGGGTCAGAGTGTGCCTTTCAGTTTGTGGAATTATACTTTGCTCGATTTTAGACCTGAAATCCCTGTGGAAATCCTCTTGGCTCTTGCAGCCCTGTGTTATCTCTGCCTTTGCCATTTGCCACTTCTGTCTCTTCTATGATTGAAGATTTCAAGTGTCTACTAATTTTGTCCAAGATGGAAACTACAGTTTTCTGTTTTCACTGTTATTATTCTAAGTGGAAGAAAAAATACCAAACTAGTAGTACCTGCCTGCATCTCTTACTATAAATAAGTCAGGTAAGGACATAGCTGAACACCAGACAATAATCACAAGAAAATCAACATCTTATTTTCTATAGCTTTCAAATTACTAAATTGGGTCTCTATCTCTGAAGTTGCTTTTCAGATTATTAGAATCAGAGGCACTTTAGTGTATGCCTGAGGTCCCAACACTGTGGAAGGCTAAGGTAGGAGGATTGCACATTTGAGCGCAACCTGAGCAACTCTTCAACTTAGTGAGACCTTGCCTCCAGATAAAAAAGTTAAAAAGAGGCTAGAGATATAGCTCATTGTGAAGGCCCTGGATTCAATCCCAGTGTGTAGGAGTGGGTTGGTGAAGTAGGGAGAGAACAAGAAAGAGAGAATATATAGAACTAAGCAACAGATTTAGGAGTACTTTCTACTTAAGCAGTTTCAACATCTGGCCTTGTTTCCCGGTAGAAGAGGTTATTGCCATGGTGTTGTAGATGTTACATTTATTCAGTATGTTTTAATCCAAGTCTCTTTTTTCTCCCATTTGCCCTAAATTTGGATGGTGAGAGATTTCCACTTTCTCCCTTTCAGAGGGGATCAGTATTGGGATTAAACACAAGGCTTCATACATATTTTATTTCAAGGAGGGCCTCACTAAGTTTACCAGGCTGGCCTCAAACTTTCCCTCCTGCCTCAGCCTTCCAGGTAGTTGAGATTACAGGCATGCACACCTACACCCAGTAAGAAGCCCTACTTTTTTTTTGTCAGGTTATTAGGGTCTGTCTTACTTTCCTTGCTTCTCATCTTGAAGTCAACTATTTCTCCAAGATCCTTGTTTCAAGTGAAAAAAGTGTTTAAAACCCATTATTTGGTTGGTAGTGGTGTTCATTGCTTCTAGGACATCATCTTTTTTTGTGGTTTTTCTGTTGTCTGTGATTTCTAAGTTAAATCGCCTTACATCTTTTTCCTGCTTTCTTGGATTTTATATGTGTTTTTCTCTTGCCCTGTGTATTAGTTTTTTTATTGCTAGAACAAAATACCTGACATGTACAACTTAAAAGAAAAAAATCTATTGTGAGTCTTAATTTCAAAGGTTCATGGTCAGCTGGCTCCAATAAAGAAGTATCATGGCCAAAAGCGATGGCAGAGAAAAGCTGCAAAATTCATGGCAGCCAGAAAAGAAGGACCAGGGACCAAATGTGGTTCTAAAAGGGATGCCTCCTCCCTTGACCAAGCCAAATGAGATTAGCTATTACGCATGGATTCTGCTTTGAACAGTATACTCTAGAGGTGATTTCCAGTTAGTATATAGAGCTTTCCTCATTGTTTTGGCTGCATTCTACCTCAGCATATCACTGTGTTCTGGTTTTGGAATCTGTGGTTAAGCATTTGATGGGACAATCATGCATCATAAAGCATTGGGGACATGTTCTGAGAAGTGCATGGTTGGACGCTATCATCTTTGTGTGAGCATCTTACTGTGTGCCTACTGCCGTCCTTCAGTAAGGACGCATGGCTTCCTGTTACAAACAAGATACACAGTACCCTCAGGTAGGCTGCTGTCAATATGAAATGATGCCCTTGTTCACAGTATACATTTTAATTAGTAGGACACTCTAAAGTAATGGTGAAATGGATAGTGTCATAAAAGTCTAGACCAATAACTGTGGTTCATTATTATTACGTACTGTACATATTGTATAGGCTGTACTGCTATACAACTAGATCTTACCCAGGTCCTCACATTGACCTATACCATCCCATTTCTTCATTTATATTTAGGAGGTATTAAACTGTAAAAGCATAAAAAGATATATATGACTTATTTTCCTGTATATTCTCTATGTCCTTAGTTCCTGTTTAGTTCTCTTTCCCTTTTTAAAAATTATAATCTGCATTTTATTTTCTTCCTGAGGACAGATTTTCTTCAGTCCTTCTGGACTTACCTCCTCAGCCAGGCATGGTAACATACACCTATAATCCCAGCACTGCAGAGACTGAGGCAGGAAGATTACAGGCTTGAGACTAGTCTGGGCAATTTAGCAAAATTCTGTCTCAAGGAGGCTGGAGATGTACCTCAGTGCAGAAATGTTTTGGAATTAATCCCCCCCACCAAAAAAACACCAAAACACCTCAGCTCCTTCAGCTGGGGCTCAGCTCAGCTGTAGCCCCAGCTGGCCTTGAACTCACAGAAATTCTCCTCCCTCAGAAAGATTTTGCAGTTGTGAGACAACTCCAGCAGATTTAAAGAGTGTGTGTATTTGGGGGGTCTTTTGGACTTCACAAGATTAATTCCAATCCTGCTCTGAGCGCACAGTTCACATGATGATGTCATTTCAGTTTAGCATTGACAACACATAGGCATTGAAGACACTTCAGAGAGGCGGCTTCTGCTTTTCATTTTACTGCCGTGTGTTTTGGGCAGTTGCTTTATCACTGGGTTACACCTCCCACCCTTAGTCAATTTAGTTTCCCAATGGTTTTGTCCTTTGGCAAATGTCCATGCAGTTTTCCTTGTAGAGGATTGCTACCCATTGACAGTTCTTGTTGGCACAGTCATTTTTCCTTTTTCCTGCCTCCTTGCCAGAGACCCAAGAGAGTCCTTTGCTTTACTAAGGCAACTTGTTCATAGCTTTTTGGATATCCTTTCAGTGTTTCTTCATGCAAATATAGTCAGGTTCAAAATCAGTTTTTAAAAATTTTTATCCAAAAAAGTATTTAATTCATGAGTCCCTCTTTGCTTTTCTTCATATAATATGCACTGAAAGTTTTTCACTTCAGCACATACGGTTCCATCATTCTCTTAGTAGCAGTATAGCAGTGTTTTGTACAGAGGATGTTGATGACACCTAGTCTTTTACTTTCATAGATAAACATCGCAGTGATTAAGCTTACACCTATCATTGTACATGTGTGCATGTATATCTGTAGTGTAGATTCCCAAAGTGATGAGAGGGCATGTGGAGTTGTAATGTTGATACCCTCAGGGCGTCTGTACCTTTCCTGCGGGTTTAAAACCAGTTAACATTCCCTCCATGTTTAAAAAAGCTTACACATAAACCATCGTATCTTACCATGTTTTAAATTGCATTTATCATTTTAAGAATGAGAATGAGTAGGACACTGAGCTGTGTGAATAGTTCTAGCAGCTAATTTGCAAAGCTCAGGTATGAGAATCCCTGGAGCCTAGGTGTATAAGATTGTCCTGGGAAACATAGTGAGATTGTCTGTCTGTGTCCATCTGTCTCCCTCTCCATTTCCTCTCAGCCATACTAGGGATTAAATCCATGGTCTTTGCACTGAGCTACATCCCTAGCTTTAAAAAAATTGTTTTTAGTTATATTTTTGTGACTGAATTTCATTAAGTTCCCTTAGGCTTAAATATGCACTTTTCTTGTCTCAGCCTTTCACACTGTTGGGGTCAGAGGCACATGCCACTTTGATTTTTAGTTTTTGGGGATAGGGTCTCAGTATGTAATTTAGACTGACCTCAGACTCACTATGTAGCCCCAGCTGGCCTTGAACTCACAGAAATTCTCCTCCCTCAGCCTCAAGCACTAGGATTACAGGCATATACCTCCAAGCCCAGCTTGTCTTTTCTTTCTTGAACCATTTCTGTTTGATTTTTTAGTGAACTGGCTGATTATATCTTTTGCCCTTTTTTATTCAGCTTTTATTTTTCTCTTTGATTTCTAGAAACTCTGTCAGAGTTTTTGGGATTTGAAAACTTGGGTATAGTATCAGAGATTAAACCCAAGCCTTATCCATGCTAGGCAAGCAATAAACTACCAAGTCACATTCCAGAATTCTGTCATCTTTTGTCCATATATGATCCCATTGTATTATTTTCTTTTCTTTTTTTTTTTTTTTTAAGGTTTTTTCAGACAGGGTCTTGCTTTGTGGTTCAGGATGGCCCTGAGCTCAGCCTCAAATTCACATCACAGCAATCCTCCTGCCTCTGCCTCCCGAGTGCTGGGATTACAGGAGTGAGCCACCACGCCCGGCACTGTGGTATGTGGTACTGGTTGCTGCTGGGGTGAATCTCCACACCCAGTATTGTTCTGTGGTTACCGGGGATTGAACCCGGGTCCTTGCGCTTGCAAGACAGGTGCCGGAACCACTGAGCTATATCCCCGGCCCTTTTTTTCTAATAACATAGTCTTAGAATGTTCTTTACAGGCCTAGTGTGGTGGCTCATGCCTATAATCCCAGTACTCGGGAGGCCGAGGCAGGAGGATTGCTGTTTTCTGGGCTACATAGTGAGTTCAGGGCCAGTTGAATACAAAATAAGACCCTGTCTCAAAAAGTAGTGTTTTTTCTATTAAGAAATACTGTAAAATTGAGGAAAGTCAGTGAGTCAAAATTCAGAATTAATGTGCTGTTAATCACAGTTTTCTGTCATTGTCCCTCTGGAAACTTATCAGAACTACCTAATATAAGAACTTTATTGTACATCTTCAGATTTTTCCCAGAGACTAACGTATAATCTTCACAGTGATGCTCACTCAAGATTGCCATAAAGGGTTTGGGATGTGGCGTAGTTGTAGAGCGCTTCCTTAGCATGGCCCTGGAGTCCATCCCAAAGCACCAACAAAAAAGAAAAATCATTATGATTAAATATATCATCACTCAGGATTTTCAGTTCATACTGATAACCTCTACAGTAAGAACAATGACAGTTTTAGGAAAAGAATCCAGTGGGCCATTTACTTCATTGATGTGGCTGAGAAAAACTATCAATTTAAGTGTAGTTTTTACAGGCCAGTGGAAAAATCTGAATTGTATGACTGTGTTCTAGCACTAGATAGTATACGCCTTGGCCTGCCTACACTGGTCTGTGGACAAGTTGTAAGTCACATAAAATCTTTCTGTCTTGTAGTCGGCCCACTTTGTCTATCCAGCATCCTCCATCTGCAGCAATTAGTATTCAGCGTCCTGCCCAGTCACGGGATGTGACAACGAGAATCACACTACCATCTCACCCTGCATTAGGAACACCAAAACAGCAGCTTCACACGATGGCTCAGGTAAACACAGTTGCAGAACCGCCTGTGTACTCAAAGAGATGAACCTGTCACTGTGCACAGCTTGTTACGGGCTGGATGGAGTGGGAAATGTTTCGCTTTATAACTCTGTGTTGTGGGGCTCTCCTCCCAGAAAACCATCTTCAGTACTGGTACACCAGTTGCTGCAGCAACAGTAGCACCTATTTTGGCAACCAACACCCTTCCTTCAGCAACCACAGCTGGTAAGTTATGATCTAATTTTTCATTTCTCACCTTCAGAGAAAAATAACAGGCTAGAAAAATTATCTCACCTTTTTTCAAGAGCTTTTCCAAGACTTTTAAGAATCTGTAAGCTGAGTATGGTGGCACACACTTGTAATTTCAGCACTCAGGAGGCTAAGGCAAGAGGATTGCAAGTTTGGGGCCAGCCTGGGCTACATAGTGAGTTCAGGGCCAGCCTGGACTACATAGTAAGACCCTGTCCCCACCTGCCAACCCCCCAAAATAATCTGTAATGTGTACAGAGAGGCCTTTATTAAAGAATTTCCTTTTTTCCCTCATTTCAGGATCTGTGTCACACACACAAGCTCCCACGAGTACAATTGTTACCATGACAATGCCCTCCCATTCATCCCACGCGACTGCTGTGACCACCTCCAACATCCCAGTTGGTAAGTGCTGTGTGACCTCCACACAGAAGCCTCTCAGGAATTTTTCAGCCCCTTGACCAGACCCTTATGTTGATAGCTAGTATTGGTTGATTTTTAATTGCTGATTTTCAAAACAGTGCTGAATCTGAATTTTAGTAGTTTTTACTGTACAGATTTGGCATTGACAGAAGAAAAAAAAGAGGGCTCAAAGTAAACTTTAACTCTGGTTTTGACTTCCTTCGCAAACTTTACCTCTTCTTTATGTACCTGGTATAGAAATGTTAACTTTACTGATAGATAAAAACAAGAAAAGCAGTATCTGGAATGAGGAGAATGTGTACATTCTGATCAGTGGTTTAGGAGAAAACTCTGGTGGTTGTAGCAAAGGGAGACCTCTAAACCGTGAAGTGATCACCTTGGTTTTCTTCTGCATGCTACCCCAAGGGCCTTCATGACCATCCTGTGATTTCTTTTGGCTTTATGCAGTCCATTTTTGAGTGTATGGATTCTTTGGTTTTAATGAGACAGAATCTCACTGTGTAGCCTAGGCTAGCCTGATGCTCTCTATGTAACCCTGCCTGGCCTTGAACTTTCGATCCTCTGGCTTGCTGATTATAGGCGTGCACCACCATGCCTGGCCACATGAGTTCTTTGAATATTGACTCTAGTTTTTTGCAGCTGAACATTAGTAATAAATTGGCAATCGTTGGCTAATTTTTTTTTTGGAAAGCCAAATAGTAAACATTTTAGGCTTTAAAAGCCATATAGGTCTGTGTCACAACTGCTCAACTCTGCTTTTTGTACAATGAAAGCAGCCATGGACTGTACATAAACAATGAGTGTGCCTCTTTTCCAGTTAGACTTTACTTACAAAGAAATTTAAATTTCATGTCATTTTCAAAGTTCATGAAGTACTTGATTTTTTTTCCCCCTAAAGCGTTTAAGAATATAAACCCACTCCCAGCTCATAGACCATACAGAAACAGGCAGCAGACTGGATTGGTCCTCACAGTGGTGGGTTGCCATCAAAGTGTTGGTAGAGCTGATAACTTGTTGCCACCATATCCAAAGCAGAATCTGAGGTGAAGAGGCAGCAAACAGCTCTTGTAGACTCTAGCTACAAGGTTTTAGTTTCTAGTGTTTTCCAAGACTTGGTTCTGTAACGATGAATGTGCCATTGTATTGTTATCTACTTCCAAAGATATAAGGTTGCTGCCCTGTTTTTAACATAATATACCTTTAGAAGTGAGACTTTTTTTTAAAATTAGGACACATAAACCAGACTATTAGAAGTATAGTAACCTGACATAGAGGGTTTGACTTATCTATTTGCCAGTCCCTTCCTTCTTGCACACATGAGAAGGATTCTGGCTTCCCATCCCCCTCCTTGACCCTTGAAGACACTTTTCTGTAACAGTTGTCCAAGCCAGAAGATCTCTCTCTACTCTCTTAGGTAAGCAAGGCCACACCAGCCTGTTGCTTAACCTCACAAAAAAACTACCAGAGAGAATCCTGCTGCTGGTCTTTCTTATTCTGCTGTTTATTATAACTTGACAGTGGGTTGACCAAACTTGTGTCATGCTCTTTTCAAATTTATTTTTATGAAAATAAGTTTATTACATGTGAATATGTAATGCTTTAGCCTAAATGCACTTCTGTTGAAAAATACTGGATTTTCCTTATTGACATTCAGACCATTTTCTTGTTTTATCTGATGATCATCACCTGTCTTCAGCCCTATAAGAACAGAGCCAAATCTATTCTCCTACTTTTTGGTGAGGGCTGGGTTGGGGATCAAACTCAGGACGTTGTACTTGCAAGGCTGGCATAGTGCCGCTGAGTTAAATCTCTGACACTGTTGGTGGTCAGGAACCTTACTTAAGAATCCACAGCTAGGGCCGGGGAGTTAGCTCAGTGGTTCCGGCGCCTGTCTTGCAAGCGCAAGGGCCCGGGTTCAATTCCCCGGTAACCACATACCATACTGGGCATGGAGACTCACGCCCAGCAGCAACCAGTACCACATACCACAGTGCCGGGCGTGGTGGCTCACGCCTGTAATCCCAGCACTCGGGAGGCAGAGGCAGGAGGATTG
>PVIR01045357.1:0-10801 GCA_004026965.1 Petromus typicus
ATGTGGAGTTTACAAATAGAAGCAAAAGTTTACCAGGTCCTCTTGTTTGGAGACTTTCTGCCAGGATATAAGGATAGAGAACTGCTACCAAGACAGGATACACATTCACACAAGGCTGTCAGGGCTTGTAGAGAAAGACAGGCCTTGACCCTTGAGGCCAGTAGGCTCAGTGATCCAAATACTCTGGTGAGCTCAACACTGTAGGAGAGGGTCCGGAAGGTGGACAGGTGGATGTTGTCCTCTAGACAAAGAGGCCAAGTAGGCGTGGAATGATGGGCTCATTCTTTTCTGTGGTAGTGGGGACTAAACCAAGGATCTTTTACTGAGCTACATCCAGCCTTATTATATTTTATTTTATTGTATTGTATGAGACAGGATCTCAGGAGTCACTAAGATGTCCAGGCTGGATTCAAACATGCAATCCTCTTGTCACCCTCTGAGAGTGCTGGGCCACAGCGGTGTTGCACCCCACACTGCTGCATAACTGCTTCTTGAAAAAGCAGAGTAAAGCACACCAGAACAACAAGGAGAATCCAGCCTCCTTGTGTTTTGGTCGCAGAGGCTCACCATCCCGGGGGCCGAGGGCAAGAAGCCACGCTGCCTCTTCTGGAAACATGAGGGTCACAGAGGACCTGGGAGCTTCAGCCTGTTTTTTGCCTGTGCTCTTGGTGTGTGCACACATATGTTGAACTATTGGCATTTTACTTTCTCAGCATATCACTCCAAGTGGTCGTGAATTTTTTATATTTTATTACAAAAATAAATATTTTGAAATGGTGCTGCATCCACACAGGCTTATTCATCACTTCTTCCACCACCGCTTTTTTATCCTCAGTGACAGACTGTTAGTGCCAGTTCTGTTACTATGTCACAGAAATCCCTGGAGAGCAATTCAACAGTTAAGCCTTCCCCACGCCTCACTTTAGAGAGGAACTTTAAGTCATCCCCAGCCACCTACTGTGTATTCTTTAAGAAAATCTCTTCCTCATAGGAAAAGTCCTGTCATGTAGCATAGCCTTTCTGACACATGAGGAAGTCATGGGTGTGTAAATATCCCTGAGCCACAGTGACACAACTAACCCTGGGATGCCCTCCTGGAGAACAGAGGGTATTTGGACTTCTGCTTCCCCTTCCCTCCCACCCAGCACTGAGTCTCCATCAGCTTACCTCCCTCTGATGTTCCGTGTGGTATTTCCCACAACACATGTGCAAGACATTTAGTGTTTCGTGTTATTCTTTTTTTTTTTTTTTTTTAATTTATTTATTTTTTTTTTAAATTATCTTTATTGGTACATTATCGTGTTATTCTTGATAAGTCACACAGTCAGGTCACATTAGGACCAAAGCTGGACCTCGGTCCCTCATAAAGAGCACATTCCCCCATGTCTGGGGTCCTGAAAACACTTCTATGACGCTGGCTTTCAGAGGCTCCGTCTGTTACCAGGGCTTCACGAGGTCTTTGGGGAGACCTCTGGACCTGACATGGTGGGACCTGGGTGAGGACCATCCTCTCCACCTATATCACAGGTCAGGTGCCTCATGCAGCAGACAAACTGCACAACTGAACTGAGTGGAAGCGTTTCACTCTCTCCAGGGCCCTTCTCACCAGCCCCTGCACACCTATCCCATAGGCAGGCCCTGCTGGGGAACTAGAAGGTGCTTCTGTTTTCCTAGCTGTTTTTGTTGGGTCCAGAAATCTCTGGCACTTTATTATCACAGCATGCAGTGGGTCTGCTGAACACAGTCAGAGACCCTGAAATGGGGCAAGACTGTAGCTTTTATAGTGCAGAGAGGTTACATAAGGTCTTCTCCCACACTCGCCCCAAAGACCCCAAGTGAGTTACTTTATTATTTTGTACCTACTTTGTTTTGAGCAAGTCTGTGCTAGCTTCCTCTGTCCTAGACCCCTGTCTATGTGGCTGGTTGTGTAAAAACCATACTTTCCTGTCAGCGGGGGGGCTTCTGATTTGTTTTGTTTTTTTAACTGTACTTCTTATCCCTGGAACTGGGTTTTTACCTTTCTTACTGGAATTTGGCTGGGACAGCTTGTCCTTTTTAGTTAAGAAATCAAAATAGCATCTGCTCCACATTTTATCCTACACTCAGCACATCAAGCAAATGCCCAAGTCCAACTAGTAAAGTTGTACGGTGTGAGCTACTTTTAAAATCAGGATTCAGGGAGACTGAGGCAGAGGATGACAAGTGCAAGCCTAGCCTAGGCAATTTAGCAACACCTTGTCTCAAAGAAAGGTGGGGAGGGAGCTGAGAATGCAGCTCAGGGGCACTCCAGCTGTATGGCAAGCCTGGGTCCTGAGCTGAGTTCCTGACATCACAAAAGTCTCTGGGTTCAGTGTCCAGCATGGAGGGGACAGTGGGAGAGAGGAAGGGAGGGAGCAAGAGAGGAAGTGGGGAGAGCCGCTATGAATGGATCTGAAGTCTAAGTAAATGGGACAGGGGATGGCAAAGGAACTGGATGGGAAGGAGCACTTCCCTCCCCTTGAGGAGGGACACATACTCCACCTAGCCCAGCCCCACCTTAACTCAGCCCGAAGCCTCCAGGAAGGCCAAAATTTGCCTCTGGTTCTAGTTCTGAGATTCTCATTTAATGATCTGTGGACTCATGCTTACCTTGAGGACCTTTCTTCTTCATTTCCCCTTAAAGTTCTTCTATGACTATAAATCTGTTTTGGAAGAAAACACCATCTTCAGTGTTCACCAACCTCTCCTCATTTTAGTTCTTTTGTTTATCTCAATTCTTACTCAGTGTGATGATAAATTTCCTGGAGACAGGAATTCTACCACATTAATCATAGTTCTTTAACTTTACCAAACTCTATTTTAGAGTCTGTGGGCATCTGAAATTTTTAAAAGTCTATCACTGAAGATTGAACCCAAGGCTTTTACACTGAGATAGATGTAGATATATGTGTATATATATTTTGAGACAGGATTTCCCTCGTGTTCAGGCTCGTCCTGAGCTCACTCTTTAGAACCAGATAGCCTTGAACTCACAGTAATCCTCCTGCCTCTGCCTCCTGAGTGCTGAGGTTACAGGTGTGAGGCACCACACCTGACATTGTGGGAAGTGGTTACTGGGCATCAAACTCAGGACCTTGCCCTTGCCAGGCAGACACCAGAACCACTGAGCTAAATCTCCAGCCGCTGAGTCCATTTTTATCCTTAGTGAGACAGACTATTAAAATTAAAATTATCACTACTGCTGTTACTGATATTCAGTTTATGGTAGTCAAATCCCACAGCCGTTCTGATCTAAACAAAAAAGAATAAGTTTTGTTAAGTAACAAAAGAGAAAGGAAGGAAGAAAGCTGACTATTTCAAGTCAATTCTGCCTGGTAGGTAATTTTCAAGATGTTAAAACTATTACAAAGTGGGGCATGTTACAAAATAATATTATGCATGTCTTCCCTCGTTTGTTTATCCTGTGTGTCAGGTCAGCTCTGTTTTCTCAAGGGGCAGGGTGGGTACGAATGCTGTGGACAAAGTAATGTAGCCGAGTCAAAATACAGACCAGGAGCCCCTGGGCCTTCCACTTGGGCACTTCCCGGCAGACCCTCACGTTGGGTAGTGGTCCTCACCTCCCTTGCCTCCAGCACCTTCTTCTTTCCACCCTGGCCTGCTGTGCTCTCAGGGATCTGGTTCTCCCCTCTCCAGGGGTCTGCATCCCCCTGGGCCTTGGGCAGCTTGAGCTTGTGTTGTTCCTTGAGAAGCTTCATGAGGAGGCCCGTCCTGGAGACGAGCCTGGTGCACGTCAGTTGCATATGGGTCTCTGCACAACCCGTTTTTAAGATGGCCATGACTTGAGAAAGATATTTTTTATTTCACTGTGGGGAAAGACTGTCTGGACTTGCTGGTTCAGGGAAGTTTCAAACTGATCACCTGGAGGTGACAGCGATGGGGAGTTGGAGTCCTTGTGGGGTGAGTCAGTGCCTGTGTTGGGGAGCTCCCATTGTGCCTCCCTGATCTGGCTCACAGCCGGCACTATGTTGAGTGCAGTCATGGCTGGGTGTACAGCAGAAGGGTTCTCAGGTGTGGTCTTCTCAGAGACAGTTTCTTTTGACACACTAAAAGTTAGTCAAAGCCCTCTTCTCGAAAATGAGGCCTTGGCACGAGCATTCATGTGCTGTGTAGGGGCAAAGTCCAGGGAGTTGATGCCATTGTTCTCAGACCCTGAATTTTCAAAGCAAATAGCCTGGTGCTGGTGCTCTTCTTCTGGGCTTGTAATACCTTCATCAAGGGGCCTTCCGGGTTCCCTAAGGTTGATTCTCCCACTGTCAGAGGAGAAGAAACTGCTGTCAACCTAGGAGACTGAGAGCCAGCCAGCTCTCTGTCAGCCCACAGCTCTACATGCCAGTTAGAGACCAGTAAATATTTGAGGGCCATTTGGAAAGGACTAAAAGAAACTAAAAGTTAAATCTACAAAGTGAGACCCTGAACTACAAAGTGCATGCCCCTAATTTGAGCTATTCAGGAGGCTTTAGAAGGACAATCTAAAGTTCAGGGCCACCATGGGTAACTTAGCAAGACCCCATCTAAATACTAAAATTAAAAATCACTATGAATGTAGCTCAGTGGTAGAGTGAGCCCTGGATTTAATCCACATATCAAAGCAAACAAATTGGAAATCAGGCATCCCTTATAAAGGATGTTTCAGGACAATGGCATCTAGGAAATAACTTTATAATTCATTTGCCTAAAACAAAATAAGCTAACAGACATGAGTTCACACACCACAGAAGGTACATACGTTTTATAAACTGTGGGGAGTTTCCACCATTGTGAAAGGATGAATCTACTGTGGAATTCGTGCCATTAAACCAACTTGTCCATAAAGCTGAAATCCATTCAGATAATTACACTATAATGGGAGGAGCACAGGAAGGGAACCACATTGAGAGGATTGCATTTGGGAAAAGACCAAAGTGCCAAAGGCAGTGGGTCCTCTTGGGATCCTTAACAACTGCTGTCATGCTTGGACTTGTGCCTCAGTGGTAGAGATCTTGCCAGGCATATGACAGAACTTGGTCCTGATCTCACTAACCCCAAGTTTTTAATTTCTATTTTTAAAATGCCATTAAATAGCTGACCCTTCTGAAGCTAGGTCAACAGCATTCAGAGGTATTATGCACCAAGGAGTCCCCAGGTGATTACTAATGTTCATCAGGGGACCCAGGCCCCTGAGGAACATGTCTCTACCTCAGCTACTGTGAGATAGTTTGGCTTCCTGTGCCCATGGAACCTGAATGGCTACAACTCCATGACCTAGCACCTACAGAAAGAAGCCATTCAAACAGTTTCTGTCTGCCTTGATCCCACTCACCCCTCTGCTTCACAACATGTGATGTGCCTCTGACATTCACTGTGTGTTGGGCACTGTGACCGATCTGCAGTCAGCTGTGGCAGAAAGAACACAGGGAGAAGTACCTTCCTAAGTGCCAGTACAAGATACAGGGACATGCTTGTGTGACCACAGCCAACACTACTGAACCTCGGTGGCATGCCCTGCGGTTCTCCAGGGCCAGATCACCAGTCAAGAGGAAGTAGTGGCTTCCATTGGCCCAGGCTGTGTAAGCTGGATGAGTGGCTACTCTCAGCTTCCAGGTGCTGGAGTGACACCTACCGTTCCAACAGCCCCACAAGTGATTTAATATGAATTCAGATAAACATTCTTTAGAGACAGACCCAGGGGACCAGATAATAGAAATGGGGGAGCAATTGCTACTCCTCCACACTGTAGCCTACCTGAAGCCCTACACACATGTCAGGCAGCACCTGCAGTTGAGGCAGCACCTCAATTTGCCTATAGCAAGGGTAGCTGTTGGGGTTGGCCAGGCTCTGTGCTAAGTTCTCAGGGTAAGTGGGAGGCTGGTCAAAGAAGAAAAGGCACAGCACTGGGGTGAACATTTGTCATGGGGCCAGCGGAGGAGAAAGGACATGGAGATTTCATTGTTAATGAGATTGGACAGGGCGTAGGAACTGAAGCAGCAAGCCTCAGGGATAGCTTAGCAAAGACTAAGGGATGGGTGTCATGAGACTGGTAAGAGAGGAAAAGAAGTCTGCATGATGAGCTAGGAATTTGGGGATCAAGTCTCTGAGGGCAAGAAGGCTCACATAAAAGCCATATTCTAAATCTCCACTCTGCTGCCAAACAGGAACCAAGTGACTCTACCTTGGTAGCACTACAAGTTCCATTGGCTGCTGGAGTGGTAGAGGAAGCCAGAACTGCAAAAGCTAGGAAATTGAAGTTGTTGGGTGTCAGGTCTTGGAGAGGTTAGCTTTGACTTCAGGAGAAGTGGTCTTTGCTTGATCTGAAGAATCTCCCCACAGAAGTGATGCTGGGAAAACCTCAGGAATATGGTTTACAGAGAAAACAAATAGAAAGGAATGTGAAGATCAGTGCAAAAATTCAGGGTGAAATCTAAGGAGATATGGAAGAGATGCTCTGAAAAATCAAAGGACAGTGAAACTTGGTTGTCTAACTCAATCCATTCCAAATTCATGTTTGAACACCAGAATGTTCAAGAACTAGACATATATTTCCTCCCCCCAAAAATGGAAAACCAAATGATTGTTTCTGAGGCCGCAAATTACATGCATAAATTCATTTTTCTAGGTCTTCAATAATTTCACAATGATTTTTTTTTAGGCAGGATCTGGCTTTGTAGTTCAGGTTGGCCCTGAGCTCAGCCTCAAACTCAGATCACAGCAGTCCTCCTGCCTCTACCTTCCCAGTGGTGGGAATACAGGCTTCAGCCACCACGACCCGCTCTGTGGTATGTAGTACTGGTTGCTGATGGGCATAAGTCTCCACGCCCAGTATTGTATGTGGTTACCAGGGGATGAAGTCCAGGTCCTTGTGCTTGCAAGACAGGCACCGGAACCACTGGGCTAAATCCCCAGCCTTTCACAATGATTCTTTAAAAACATTTTACCATGATTCTTTGTTTTAGATTTATTGCTGGTGTCACTAACTTTCTTTGGAGCCGCCATAACAATATTTTAGAGAAATAAAGCACAATGACCAAATGAACATACTAACACAAGCCACTATAGGTTATCCAGCAGAGAACAGTCCTTAGACTCAAGTGTCAACCCTTTGTTTGTGGCAAGACGTGACACTTGACTCATTCTCAGCCTATCCAGGTTCCTTAAAGTTGGAATTTTGGTTTGACTACCCCACATAGTTATGATCACTGGCCAGATGCTTTTCAAACTTTATTGTTCAAGGAGTGGAAAGTAAAACCTTGCAACTTTTACTTCTCAGTTTGAGAACCGAAGTATCAGTGTGGCATACAACACTAAGAATGAAAACAATGTGGTAAATTCTTCAGTATTCCTATTGCTTTAAAATGCACAAAATGACTCATACTAGAAGGAAAGACAAGTTCTATAAATGTAAAAAAATATGGTAAAGCCTTCGTTCATTCCAGTTTTCTTCAAAGACATGAAAGGGTTCATACTGAGGCATATATGAATGTAAACCCTGCGCTAAGTTTTTCAGTTGTTCCACTTTAGTACACAGAGCACACATACTAGAGAAAAACTTTACGAAGGTGAACAAAGTATTACAGCATTCACTGACCCCTTCATTCAAAGACCTAAAGAGCTCACGCTGCGGGGAACAACATTCATACCCTAAAGAGTGTAAAAAAGACTCCGGGCATTCAGGTTCCTTCAAGTACACAAAAGAATTCCCATCGGAGAAAAATTCTATAGAAGTAAGCCGTGTGGGAAGATCTTCATTCATCCCAGTTTGCTTCAAAGACATGAAAGAAGCCACACTGGACAAAAACCATATGAATGTGTGGGTAGGGCTATGGGAAAGAAAGAGAATTGAGGCGTTTCGGTAGCAGTTCGTGTGGAGGAAGATTGTGAGGTTGGAGGGCGGTAGCCCTAGCTGAGACTGCCTCTCAGGGACGATGGCGGAAGGCGATAATCGCAGCACCAACCTTCTGGCTGCGGAGACTGCAAGTCTGGAAGAGCAGCTGCAAGGATGGGGAGAAGTGATGCTGGTGGCTGATAAAGTCCTCAGATGGGAGAAAGCCTGGTTTCCACCTGCCATCGTGGGTGTGGTTTCTCTGGTGTTTCTGATTATCTATTATCTAGACCCGTCTGTTCTTTCCGGCGTTTCCTGTTTTGTTATGTTTTTGTGCTTGGCTGATTACCTTGTTCCCATTCTAGCGCCTAGAATTTTTGGCTCCAATAAATGGACCACTGAACAACAGCAAAGATTCCATGAAATTTGCAGCAATGTAGTAAAGACTAGACGCAGAGCTGTAGGCTAGTGGAAACGCCTCTTTACGCTGAAGGAAGAAAAACCTAAAATGTACTTCGTGACCATGATCATTTCTCTTGCTGTGGTTGCTTGGGTGGGACAGCAAGTCCATAACCTGCTTCTCACCTGCCTGATAGTAACTTTCTTACTGTTGCTTCCTGGACTGAACCAACATGGAATCATTTCGAAGTACATTGGAATGGCCAAAAGGGAGATAAACAAGCTTCTGAAACAAAAAGAAAAGAAAAATGAATAATACATCTACTTTATTCAATGTGGTTAGTGGAGTATGCCTTGCCCCTGGGAATAGTTTCTACTGTGCCGTGTGGATCCTGAAATGCTACACAAGTAGCTCTTTGCTTTCCCTCACTCTGCCCTTAGTAGAAATTCACACTTGCCAGTAAGGCTTTGTGCGTAGTGTCTTTGTATTAACCGTAGCTGGGTGGTACATTCTCATCCGTTGGCCTTAAGTAGTGTGTAAGGCTTGTTTTGACTTTTCTCACCCAGGGTTAAACTGAATTCTTACTTTGGACAAACTTCTTTTAAAATAATCCAGCGGTGAACTTTCCTCCTTAGTGCAGTTATCAGTGACTCTGGGTCGTTGTGTGAGTCGATGTTGGCTCTAGCTAGAGAGAAGGCCGTGGTCTGTGGCTCCGGTGGCTGTACTGTCTGCTTAACAAACTGTCTGGCTTCATGAGTGTAAAGACCAAGTTGACCACACCAGCTGAAGAGACCAGCCAGGAGTCATTCCGCACACTATTGCTTTAGCATTGGAGAAGCATCTCTATGGAATAAAATGAAACTGATTCCGTGTCATAGTATGTGTAGGTTGCTCCCTTTGGCAGAACAGTGATTTCTAGGAAGAATTGATTCTTTATCTTACAAGGGGAACCTGACAGGTATCGAGCACTTGTTCCCCGCCTGCTTCGTTTGTGAATCCTTAAGACTTTTATTGGCAGATTTCCAAGAGATTGTATTTTAGGATAGTTAGTACACTTCTCATTTTAGGTTTTTACAGTGAACACTGTCAGTTAAGAGGCAGGTCTGTGACCTTTATTCCAGTACCAGCCAGTAAAGGACAAAAGTCTTCTTAGGTGGAGGCAAGATTCATTGCAGTAGAAATCAGTTTTTAAGATTAGAAAAACCTTCAAATGTAAGCCCCACAGACAGTCCTTTCTCATTTTATAGTGAGAGTGGCTGTGTTTTGGTTGGCATAGTGACTACCCTGGCATTTGACTTTTTTCTTCAATATTTCTCAAGGGCTGTTGGTGTGAACAGAGCAGGTGATGATGGCAGACAGGCCTCCGGCCCACATAGATTTTGTAACTCCTTGGGAAACTCCTTCTCATGATTTTCCCCCCTTAGTAGCCAGAAACCTAGAATAGCTGACATCTGTAAGAATGAACCTTTGAGGGCCAAAAATGTGACACATCTTTGGGAACATTTCTTAAACTGCTCAACTAGCTGTGACATAGTTCTGTGAATTCATTGCACTGATGCTGTAAAACCTTGTGGTGTATCTGTCCCTAAATAAGTATTGTTTTCTTCCCTTTGATATTGCTGTAAACAGTGGTGCCCATTGTAGTGTGTTTAATTTTTTAAAAATATTTTCATATGGCTACCTTAATTTTACATGTGTTTCCTCATTGTAAATAAGACTGTCTTCTCTGGAATTTTTTGTGAATGCGTGTTCTACCAGCTAACTACCTTGGCAGTTTTAATCCTGTATTATATCTCCTTTGTTTTGTGTGAAAGGGGAAAAATAAAAGCTGGAATCTCAAAAAAAAAAAAAAAAAAAGAAAGAGAATTGAGTTGTGTCATATACTGGTAGAAATTCTCATTGTTGAGTGCAATCATGGAGTGTATATGTAATGTACCAATAAAAATTTCAATTGAAAAAAAAACTGAATGCGAACCATGTGGTAAAGTTTTTGGTTGTTCCACCTCCCTTCAATTACATGACAGAGTTCATGATGGTGAAGAATGGTAGGAATGTCAACAGTGTGGTAAAGCCTTCCAATTTACCTATTTCTTTAAAACTATAACTTATACTACAGAGAAAAACTCTGTAAGAAATTGTTCATCTGTGTTTCCTTCAGAGACAGGAAAGAACTCATGTAGGGGAAAACAAGAATGTAAACAGTGTGGCTGTTCTTTTCTTCCATTGTCCTTCAAGTGCCTGAAAGAACTCATACTGGAGGATAAAAACTATGAATGCAAAAGACACGATAAAAATTTCAGACGTTCGGGCTGGGGATTTAGCTCAGTGGTTCCAGCACCTGTTTTGCAAGTGAAGGGGCCCGGGTTTGATCTCTACTAACCACATAGAACACTACTGGGAGTGGAGACTCATGCCTACCAGCAGTCAGTACCACATACCACAGTACCTGGCCTGGTGACTCAGGTCTATAATCCCAGCACCTGGTAGCAAAGGCAGGAGGACAGCTGTGAGTTTGAGGCTGAGTTCAAGGTGAGCCAGAACTACAAAGCAAGACCCTCTCTCAAAAA
>PVIR01045358.1:0-10693 GCA_004026965.1 Petromus typicus
CAATCCTCCTGCCTCTGCCTCCCGAGTGCTGGGATTACAGGCGTGAGCCACCACGCCCGGCACTGTGGTATGTGGTACTGGTTGCTGCTGGGTGTGGGTCTCCACACCCAGTATTGTATGTGGTTACCGGGGAATCGAACCCGGGCCCTTGCGCCTGCAAGACAGGCGCTGGAACCACTGAGCTAACTCCCCGGCCCGAATTTTTTAAAAAATCATATCATAGCGACAAATGTGTACCCATGTTCATAGCAGCTCAGTTTGTGAGAGCTAAATGTTAGAAACAACCCAAATGTCCATCAACTGGAGACTGGATAAAGAAGATGTGGTCGTTGTTGTTGCTGGGTTTTTTTTTTTTTAATAGACTGGAGTATTATTTTGCCATAAAGAACGATAAGTTTGAGTCACTTATATTCAAATGGACATACCCTGAGGACATACTCATAAGTGAAATATATAGGTCACAGATGTGTAAATATTGTATCTTTTCTCTGGTATGAGAATCTGAAGATGTAAATGAGTTCTAGAATGTATGAGAGATATTGTGAAATAGAAAATATTCAAAAGGAAAAGGGTGGGGGTAAGTAATGAAGGCAAAGCAGAAGTATGATGCTAAAAAAGAAAGAAAACATATGTATATAGGGGGTGGATAGTTGAAGGATGGGTAGGGGAGTGGGAAATAATGAGATTTAAGTTGTGTCATGTATTGGTACAAATTCTCAATATTGAGAGTGATCATGATGTGTGTATAAAATGCATTAATAACAATTCAATTAAAAAAAAGAAATCAACTAGTAATAAATGCTAATGGGTCAAAGGAGAAATAGGAACTCTTCTCCACTGTTGGTGGGAGTGTTGTGCAACTACTGTAAAAAATCAGTAGTGAGATTTTTTTTAAAAAAAAAAACTAAGATTAGAAGTCCCATTTGATCCCACTATCCCACTTCTTGGTATCTTGCCAAAAGAATTAAAAGCATTATACTGTACTGGCAACGGGAACTGGAAGTACTTGAGAGATTCAGGATTTGGGACAAAACAATAAACTTTATTTTGCTCTAGCAAGGATCAGCCATAGGGGAGGGGGTTCCTCTCAGGTTGACTGGTCAGTGAAATCAGCCAACCTCATGTACAGCAACTGCACGATTCCATTTAGATGAGGTGTTTAAAATAGTCAAAACTCGTTAAGAGCAGAAAGTAGAAATGAGGCTGGCCAAGGACTAGAATCAGGATTCAGGGAGGTAAAGATAGGCACAACCACACTGCTAGACAGCAGGGTCTTCTGTAGTGGTTAAGGAGAACAATATACATAATCCATGATCCATCCATCCATCCATCCATCCACACACACACACATACACATGTACATACATACATACATAATTTTTTTTTTAAAGGAGAGAACCAAGAACTTAAGGCAGGAGCTAGATCTAGAGCCAGCTTAACTGGAGCCAGAGAGAGAAAAATCTAGCCAGGAAGATCAGAAACAAGTCTTCATTGTCCAACATGACTTCTGTTAGTAGCTAAAAGTCAATGTCACATGACTCAGTGACAACCACACAGTTGCTGAAGATAGAAAATCAATCCTTCCTCCATTCACAGATCAATTGAAGATCTTCTTGACCTGCACAAACTTCTATATGTTCTTTATTCCAGAGCAACAAAAATCTCAGAGCCAGGAGGCTGTATAGCAAATGGCGATGTCACCAACCTCATGATAATTTCCCACATTACTGTCTCCAGTGTCTGTGTAAGGATGGAACAAATATATGATATTCAAATGCAATTAAAATAATAAAGTCCCATAAAAAGGTAAAGCAATGACAAGTGATGGTACGGTAATAGCAAGTACCTGGACAGATTTCCAGTTTCAGCCCATATGAAGACAGGATGTGCGCAGCCACTGCCCCCAACACTTTCGGCACCACGGACCATTTCACAGAAGATGATCTTCCACACAAAGGCTGGGGGTGTTTTGGGATGATTCAAAGGAATGTGCAACCTAGATCTTTCTCATGAGCACTTCACAGTAGGTTCATACTTCTATGGTAACCTAACGGAGCCGCTGAGCTGACAGAAAGCAGAGCCTGGGCAGCCATGGGATCGAAGGGGACCTGCTGTGCGTACAGAGGAAGCTCCCCTGGCTGGTGCACCGCTCACTTCCTGCTGCATGGCCTGATTCCCAGGCACCCCTGACATTGAGGGAAGCTTATAAAAGAACTCCATATCCCAATTTCTATTACCAAGTGCCAGATATACTTTCATCTCTTTTCTTGAAACAAAAGTATCTTAGCCCTCAATCCCATCTACCTACTTTTCCCTCCATTACCTCAAAATATCTAGAAATCCCACCCCAGTTTCTCAATACCAATGATGCTAGACAGATTTCCTTGAAATAGAAAAAAATGTTTTCCATTTTCACTGTTCTAGTACATCATCAGCCTATGCGGTCAGACATTTGTTGCCAGCGTTAATACCACATCATGCTTATTTAATTTTGTATCAAACCCGAAGCACATAAACCTCCCTTGGGACTGAGCCAGAAGAGGGGACAGACTGGTCTCTGGCTTCATAAAATGGTCACCACCTACTCTCATTTCAGTAGTTATGCTGCCTTCCTTTAATAAGGAGCTTATGTCCTCAGCATTTTCTTCTGGGGCCTCAGGGAAGACCCAGGAATCCAAGCAACCATTTCTTAGACATTCCAGACATTCTACTCACCCAGAGTGATCTTTTTTGTTCCTGGACTGGATCGTAGGGTCCATGCTCTTCCCCAACATAAGCCTAGAAACTAAGCTAACTAGTGTCTAGTTAAATCAGACCAGGAAGGATCACTCTACCTAAGTGCAGATGATAACCATGACACAGTGAAACTGACATCAAAACTTAGAACTTAAGGGAATGGCAACAAAGCCCTCTCAAAAAAAGCTTGTTCATCTAGCACTGAGGAAGCTGAGGCAGGAGGATTGCTGTGAGTTCAAAGCCAGTCTGGGCTCTGTAATGAGTTCAAGTCCAGCCTAAGTTACATAGAAAGACCCTGTTTCAAAAAAAAAAAGTTTGTTCACCAAGTGGATGAACAAGTTACAGTCATAAATGGATTTGAACTTATTGCTGGATGTGATTTCCTGGCCATCATTGTATTCAAGACCACCGGATGGTTTCCACATATTAGACAGTAGTCGTAAAATAATGAAGGCAAAAAACGGAGGTAAAAAATGAAATGGTAACCACAGAAATTGTGCTCACTAATGCCTCCCACTGATGCCTCCCCTCATTCCATGCATTCTTTTTTCTGGCTCAGTCCATGAGCTATAAAAGGCAGGGAGAACATTAGCAGGGTACAAAACTACAGCATCAGCCATGGACCAAGATTCTTTTTTTTTAGGTTTTTAGAGACAGGGTCTCGCTTTGTGGTTCAGGCTGGCCCTGAGCTCAGCCTCCAACTCACATCACAGCAACCCTCCCGCCTCTGCCTCCCAAGTGCTGGGATGACAGGTGTGAGCCACCACGCCCAGCACTGTGGTATGTGATACTGGTTGCTGCTGGGGTGAGCAACCCTGGGCGGCCCTGGGCCAAGATTCTTTAGCCACCATCCCTGGCTCTGCCTCATTGGACAATGACAGCTGGCTTCTGGAGATCACCACCTATGATCCTATCCTGGAAATATTCAGCTTTCTCTAGAAAAATAGGAGCTCCATCAGATATCATTCTAACCACTAATCTACTCCTAGTTCTCAAAATGTTCATCTTCAAAGTGTTTCTTTCAATTATCTTTCCCAAGTTTTCAGCGGTAGTGTTGACTGCCTTTTCCTCCATGATTCTCTATGAAATTCCAGTCTTTGTGACTACGAGACTCCTTTCCACCTAACCACTCGAGCTCATTTATAAGCATGGCCTAACTTCCTGTTTGTTAAGCCCTGAACATATCAATTTCTTGATATCAGGCACCAGAAAAGCCTGAGTTCTTTACATCTTGCACAGCATTAAAGATAGTAATTTGCCTGGATTGGAAATCAATTCATAATAGTTGCTTGACAGGAGACCTAGTGCCCCATTTCCTGAACAGGGTCTTAAATCTGCCCACATGTCTGCTTTCCCTGACCACGTTTCCTTTCTAAAGCCTAACCCCCGTCCTCCCCATCGCAGGGTACCTCTCAGCTCTGATTCTTTTTCCCCTTCTTGGGTAAGGTCCCCAAAGTCTTGTTTGTTGTCTTCATAGTAACTCAAAGAGCAAAGTCCTGTGGGTGTTTCGACTACCATCGAATAGTGGTATTTCCAAACTTGCAGCAATCAGGCCTCCACAGCAAGTGAGAGGAACACATTCTTCCCAGCAGAATAAATTTGGAGGCTGGGAATACACTGGCAAATGAGGAACAGGGGGCAGGCAGGAGGAGTTAGTAACTGCAGAACACTCTGGTCCAGACTCCAGACAAAGGATAATAGCTCCTCCCACTCACCAGGAAGCCTTTTGTATTGGATGTCAATACAATAAAGCAATGCCTTGGGGAGAACGGGTTAATAGTGACTGAAAAAGCAAACAGAGAACACTGAGGAATCCTGTAAGTAGCAACTGCAAGGTTATTACCCTTGAAGCTGGGGAAATAAAGTGAAGTAAAAATGTTTTAGTTTATACTCTTAGAAGAACAGCGCCATGGAGAAAAGTCTCAGTTTTTGCTATTGTTGTTTTATGGTACTGAGGATCCAACTCAGGACCTTCATACTGAGCTATACCCCCAGTCCTTTTTTATTTTTTTATTTCTGAGAGTCTTGATAAGTTCCTAAGTTGCCTAGCCTGGATTTGAACTGGGGATCCTCCTGTCTCAGCCATATAGAGCTGGGATTATAGATATGTCTCACCTCATCTCTGAGACAGTGAGAAGAGGAGAGAGGAAAGAATTTGTATCTTTTATAAATTCAAGAGTGTTTTCAGACATTATACTTTCAAATGTAATCTTATCACCAGTGGCTCAGATCCATATACTAACTACACCTGCCCCTCAAATCAAAAACCGTGGAAGGCAGGGAGAGGAGAAAGGCTTTAATGGAAGCTAGCTTTAAGGAGATAGAGGTGTTATCAGGTAGCTCCTTCTAAAAGTGGCTCACCAAGTCAGCGTCAGGGTTTTGAGTTAGATCCTAGGATCTTCTCATCTTGAACAAAGAATTGAACAAAATGAGCAGACAGCAGTATCAAAGTTTGTTTGAAAAAGTCAAAGTGAAGCGCGAGGGAGAAACTGAGTCTCCAGAGTGAGCTTGGGTTGAGTAAATGAGGAAAAAACGAGATAAAAAGAACACGTTGGAGAATACAGGGTGGACTGTCCTGAGGAAAGCCACAGAAGCAAGCTCTGTGTCCTTTTATACTGTCCAAATTTCTTGAGAATTTCTGCATATGGGTCCCGAGAGGTGATGCTGGGATCGATTCCACGCATTGAGCTGAGGTCAATCTAGGACACGCTATTGAAAACCACTCAGGGCTGTGGGAACTGTTCTGTGCATGTGTCCTGAGATTTTTAAATTAACAGGTCATACCTACTTCCCCAGCCAGATACGTCAGGCCATCATCTCCTATCTCAGAAGTATTATAGGAAGCTAAGTTAGATAGAAATCAATGTGCAGTCAGGGACAGACTGGGCTCTCGAGGAAGTTAGCAAAGAATAAAGACATCAAAATTGTGGCAGGAGGCACATCTGAAAGAGAGTAGACCTCAAGAAAAAGTCACAGTGGCTCAACTTACATTTCCCTCAAGGGATAAGCAGAACTGTAATTAGTAAGACCCATTCTTTTAAATCTAGACATGCATCAGACACCTGGCTGTGTTACACCTAGAGCCAGCCCTTCCCCAGAATGTTCCTGTTTTAGAGGTCACAGATAAAAAAGCCCAGGTTAATGATATCAACCACGTACCCTTGCTACATAGCCTCCTTCGCTATTGGATCAGTATTAGTTAAGTGACTGTACTTGTAATCCTATAGGTTTATCATAGTTTAACCCACTTCATACTCACATAATGACTTTGTTTTATAAATTACCCCTGACAAAGGGCTTTAAACCCTTCTGTCAGGACTACTCCTGTCTTTCAGGAACTATTTCTATTCTCCAATAAACTCTTAACCTCCTTTGTCCTTTGGAATTCATTCTTCATTTTCAAGGGGACACGAACTGGGCACATCTGACATGTATCAGATTGAGAGTTAGATTTCTTTTACCAGATGGGGCCACCTGCTGCCACAAATCACCATCTCACTATGCCTAGGTATGGAAGGGCTTTTATTTTTCAGTACTTGGAATTGAACTCAGGGCCTTTGCTTTGAGCTATATTTTGGGTCCTCTTTGTTTCTCTGTGAAACAAGCTTTCACTAAGTCACTACATTGCCCATGCTGGCTCAAACTTGCAATCCTTCTGCCTCAGCCTCTCACAGCCATGTCTAGTTGCAAAGACCTGTAATAGTAAGGATTACAGGGGAGATGGAGAGAGAGGAGACGATGGACAGCTCCAGCCTTGCTTCATCCTCCTGCCTGTGTTTTGGTTCCCTCCTTTCCCTCTGTGAACAAAACTGGACTCTGACCTCCTAGGGCCAGCAGAGGAAACAAGGAGAGAATGGTGGTTGTGCCCTGACTTAGGGAAGTTTGGAGAAACCACTTGTCCCTAAAGAAAACATTTTCTAACTTTTAAGTTGCATTTTGCCCTGCCTATTCCCAGCACCCCAGCCCCAGCCCCCATTCTTGGACTCCCATCACATCTGACATCTTTCACATTTCCATATATTTTTCCCTTTGTAGGATGAAACTGAAGAATTTCTTCTCGCTTCCAATCCGCTAATTCTTTCTTCAACCATGGCCAGGTTTTTAACATGTACTTCATTTTTGATTATAATTATTATTTTTTTTTCATTTTAGGAATACTGTTTTGACTTTTAAAAGTTAACCGTCCACCAGATTTAGTGTCCTATGCCTGTCATTCCAGCTATTCAGGAGGTTGATGCACCATGATCACAAGAGTGATGTCAATCTGGGCAACCTAGCAAAGCCCTATCTCAAAATACAGACAGAAAGAAAAAATGAAAAAGGCGGAGATGTAGCTCAGTGGTAAGAGTGCTCACCTAGCACATGTGGAGTTCTGGGCTCAGTTCCCAATAACACATGGCTTTCATTTTTTTCCATGGCAGATTAATCATAATTATTTCATATTTTTGAGATTCTCTTTGAGATTCCTGCTTAGGTGATGCAACAACTGGAGTTTTTGTAGGTTTGATGCTTCTAATTTTTCTTTCCTTTTGTTTTTTTGCCTGCCTCTGACCCTTGCTGTCTTGTTTCTGGTGAGTTTCCTGATTTCTGAATATGAGCAGCCCATTTCCCTTATACTGTTAATTGTGGAAGTTTTTTTTTTTTTTTTTTTTTTTTTTTGAGACAGGGTCTCGCTTTGTGGTTCAGGCTGGCCCTGAGCTCAGCCTCCAACTCACATCACAGCAATCCTCCTGCCTCTGCCTCCCGAGTGCTGGGACTACAGGCATGAGTCACCACGCTCAGCACTGTGGTATGTGGTACTGATTGCTGCTGGATGTGAATCTCCACACCCAGTATTGTATGTGGTTACCGGGGATCGAACCCGGGCCCTTGCGCTTGCAGGACAGGCACTGGAACCACTGAGCTAACTCCCCGGCCCTGTGGAAGATTTTTTGACATCATAGGAAAACAAGTTTCTTTATAAACCCAAGGTATTTGATGCTTTTAGGTGCCTCGAGGTAATATGAGGCTTACAGCTCTAAAATTAAATTGGAACTACTTATATAGGGCCAATTCAGGCTAAAAGCCAGCACAGAGACTGGTTTATGGCTATAAATTCTTAGTGGACATTTTCCCTACCTCTATAATACCATATTTCCCTCAAAATATTTTTCTTTGTGCTCCTTTTGGTCCAGAAATTTATTTATATATCACCTTTAGATCAGGAAAATTTTCCTTTTGAGGCCTCAGTTTATCCAAGCCTTTTGCCATCATACTTCTTAGTTTGGATAAACCCTTGGCCTTTGTTTTCTTTCCTTCACAAGGCTACAAACTAGACATTAAAGAATGAAACACAGGGCCGGGGATTTAGCTCAGTAGTTTCAGTGCCTGTCTTGCAAGCACAAGGACCGGGGTTCGATGTGTTGTAACCACATACAATACTGGGCGCTCACGCCCAGCAGCAATCAGTGCCACACACACAGTGCTGGGCGTGGTGGCTCACGCCTGTAATCCCAGCACTCGGGAGGTAGAGGCAGGAGGATTGCTGTGATGTGAGTTTGAGGCTGAGCTCAGGGCCAGCCTGAACTACAAAGTGAGACCATGTCTCAAAAAAACAAACAAACAAACAAAAACCCCCACAAACCAACACATAAGACACAGTGCAATAGAACTGGGGGTGTAGCTCAACAGCACAGCAGTTGTTGAGCTTGCCCAAGACCCTGGGTTCAATCCTCAATACCACAAAAAACAAGCAAACAGCTAACTGTGGTGGTGCACGCCTGTGATCTTAGTACCATGGGGAGGCTGAGGCAGCAGAATTGCAAACTTAAGCCCAGCCTGGACAAGTTAGAACCTTAGCAAAACTTTACATCAAAATTAAAAATTAAAAAAGACCAGGTAGGAGGAGTTCAAAGACTGGGTTCAGTCTTCAGTACTGCAAAAGACAAACACACACACACACACACACACACACACACACACACACACCAAAATGAAAAACAAATGAGTACAGTATAACTGGGAAATTGAATAGGATTGGTAGTTTGAATCTGTGGTTATGGTGCTACCTGGTGTTTTACAAAACGACAGGACGAGGAGAAACTGTACAAAGAGTGCGTGGGATCTCCATTGTATTCCTTATAACTGTCTCACGTGCAATTTAACCAATAAAAATTTCTCTAAGAGGGAGGATCTAAAAGAAAGCATGTAAAATGGGATCTCATTTATGTAAACATTACATGCTTATCTAGTTATTGCATAAAGAGATGAAGGAGATGTTACGGCTCGCTCAGGAGGTAAATGTGGAGTCACTACTCTTCCCAAATTGTTGTTAGTTCATTGTCCCATCATTGGCCCGGCCCCAGGCACTCTGTGAGCACAGTCTCACGGCCCGCGGAAGCCCTCAGGTGGGACAGATGAAGGACAGGAGCAGGTCCACCTCATTGCGGACAATGAGCTTCCCCGGGTGGATGCTGTCGGGCACAGCCAGGCTGGAGGTCATTTCCCAGGCGTCCACCAAGGCCACACGGAGACCAGAAAAGGCCGCTCGAAGCAGCCGGTTCACCTGCAGAGTGAACCAGTCGCTGCCATATACGGACTTGTAGCCAGTGTTGGCCAATTTGATGACCACAAGAGTGCTGGGTTCCCGGGCCAGCAGGGCTATCACAGCTGCCCGAATCCCTGCCAGGCGTCGAGCAAAGATGGACGGCGGGAAGGTGGTGAAGTGAGCTCCCAAGCCCAGCACCACCACGGTGTGGGGACCCCCGGCCAGGCCCGCCAGCTCCCTGACCACGGAGTGCAGGGAGGCCACGGGCGTGCGCAGGGAGCGCAGGGGCCAGCTGTGTGCCCGCCAGTGCAGCACTATGCCCCGAGCTGCGTCCACGGCCATCAGCGGCCCCACCTGGTATGTGACGTGTAGATCCACCGGCTTCAGGGCTGTTGGAAGGGAGACAGATTTCATAAGTCAACACAGGGCTATGAACCATCCTCTAGTACAAACACAAGTTCCTATTCATGCTTCTTCCTCAGGACATAAGGATTTTCTTCCTAAATCCCAACATCTCTCCTCTTGGATGTCACTATTATTCATCCAATGATCTTTTCAGTTTATTGCCTTTTTTCTTTTTTGTGATACAAGGGTTCAAACCCAGGCCTCAGACATACTATATATAGCTCCTTTTTGCTTTTTTTTTTTTTTAGGGTTTTTGAGACAGGGTCTCGCTTTGTAGTTCAGGCTGGCCCTGAGCTCAGCCTCCAACTCACATCACAGCAATCCTCCTGCCTCTGTCTCCCGAGTGCTGGGATTACAGGCGTGAGCCACCAAGCCCAGCACTGTGGTATGTGGTACTGATTGCTGCTGGGCATGAGTCTCCACGCCCAGCATTGTATGTGGTTACTGGGGAATCAAACCGGGTCCTTGTGCTTGCAAGACAGGCGCCGGAAACACTGAGCTAAATCCCCGGCCCTCCTTTTTGCTTTTAAGCTTGTACAGCATTTGACTTTCATATGCTCAGTGTTCTCTACTGAAAACAGTTTTCCTTCCACATCACCTAATTTTTTTCTAACTTCTGGTTCGTCCTGGCTCAGTAATTTGCCTCTTGTTTTCCTTGCACTTTGTAAATGCTTTCAAAGCATTCCCTAAAATTCTGTCCCTATTGTCTGCTTTTCTTCATGACCTACCTTGTGGGGAATTCTTTTCCTTCTACGAATGTTTCCGTCTAAGAGCTGTTAGCTTCCTGAACTGTGCTTCTGTGCTTCCAGGGCCCAGGCAATGTTTCCGAGTATTTCACTCTTGTGTCAAATGTAACATGGATAAAATGAAACTCTAATCTCTACACAACTCTTGCTACTTCCTGAATGGCCTTCCTTGCCCCACACCACTGGCTGTCATTTCAGTGCTTTTCCAACATTTGACCCCCACCCCCAGCTCTTCATGGAGAAGCCCTTGGTCAAATCTGATGTCTGTCTGTCTTAAAGT
>PVIR01045359.1:0-10743 GCA_004026965.1 Petromus typicus
TTTAATGGTAAGGCTGATATTAATTATACATTATTATATTTGTTGTTTTAAGTCCAAGATCACTGGCAGTTCTTCATCAATAGATACTGAAGTTCATCAAAGCTTTTCATTTTGCATTTACTGGAATAACCAAAGACTTTTTTTCTTTTTTTCTGTCAATGTAGAGAATTACGTATATCACTACAGCTTTAATAAGACATCACTTACATCTAAATAATCTATATCATCTATAACATGCAATTAGTTTGAAGTATATATCACTCACTTAATCATAATATAGGATATTTGTATATCTGAAAAGGTGATATGGGCTGGGGGTACAGCTCAGTGTTAGAGTATAAGAAGGACACCAGGTTAGATCCAGAGAACTTCACAGCAACTATATTAATGATAATAATAAAAATTCTTATCTAAATTCAGTTAAACTTCAGACTCTGGTAATTGTTGATCTTCTTTATATAATAATATTATCAACTTTTCTACATTTTTATAAATTCAATCATAAAATATGGGAAATGTCTCAAGTCTTTACCAAAATGGTTTTTCGTTTTGTTTTGTTTTGTTTTGTTTTTGTTTTAAGCATTAAGATTTATTTTTGAGATTTTTTTTCCAAATGTAGATCTTTAAATTAGTTGAAAGCAGTTACATTTACTTCAGACCTAAGAATTCTCCAAGTGATTCTCTATGTAGGAATCTTTTTCTTTTTTTTTTTTAATTTTTTAATCTTTATTGGTACATTACATAAACACATCATGATTGCACTCCATAATGGGGATTTGTATCTGTATAAGATACAACTTAATTCTCATTTTTTCCCATACCCCTACCCACCCTACTGCCCCCCCATATACATAAAATTTGTTTCCTTACTTTTTTGTTACAATCTCATCATTTTTCCCCCTTTACCCTATTTTACATTGAGCATTTTCTATTTCACAATATATAACATACAATTCTAGGACTCATTTACATCTTTATTTTCTCATACCAGAGAAAAGATGCGATATGTACCTATCTGTGCCCTATTTATTTTGCTTATGAGGATATCCTCAAGATATGCCCATTTAAGTATAAATGATTCAAATTTATCATTTTTTATGGCAGAGTAATACTCCATTCTATAGAAGAACCACAGCTTTTTTATCCAGTCTCCAGTTGATGGACACTTGAGTTGTTTCCAAGATGTAGCAATCACAAATTGGGCTGCTATAAACATGGGTGCACATATGTCACTGTGATATGAGTCTTAATTCTTGTGTGTATATACCTAGCAGGGCAATGGCTGGGTCAAATGGAACCTCCAATCCTAGCTTTTTGAGGAATCTCCAAACTGATCTCCACAGGGGATGTACGAGTGTACAGTCCCATCAACAGTGGAGAAGGGTTTTTAAGAAAATACTATCCTTCCTGATTGAATTGGATTGACGTGTATGTCAAAAATAAGTTAAACATAGACATATTCCATATCTATACTGGTGGTCGTGGTCCAGTGTCACAAAGGTCACAGCAACACACAGAGCCCTCTCTGCTCGCGCGTGGGCTGATCTGGCCCAGCATCACTCCACAGGACAGAACTTTACTGCTAGTTGTGCTGTTCCATTGCTCTCGAGGGCTCCCTACATGCTATTTTCCAATTTACCACTTGATTTCACTTTTCTGGTCTAGATCCTGTGTCATTAATGGATCCTGACTCTTACAACATCATGAAATAACTTCATAACATGAGTAATCTTGTTTGAAAATATCTTCTCAAACAACATGTTTTAAATATCAATCAATGGAATTGCAGTCTGAAATACAAGGTGATCAAATTAGGTAGGCCTAAGCCAATATGTCCTTCATTGAAACTACACAAATTCTTCATAGTGGCATCAAAGAAGCATTCTGAAGGGGTCAATTTAAGTTTTTTCTATGATGGTGAAATACTTGAACTGAATTATGAAGTTAACAACAAGAATAAGCTAGTATCACAGCACCACAATCTTGAAATGTATTTCTATAGTAAATATGATTGAAAATCAGGTCTTTTATCCAGAGATATCAAACTTTAGATCTGTACCCTGTGATACATAGACTATTCACTTTAGTACTGATGTTTGTTATCAACTCACAAATGAGTTCAAGCATGACTTTCAAGCCATTACCCCAAAAGCCTGTTTTCTGCTCACTCCCTTCAACATAAGATTCATTTCGGCCCCTCCTTCACTAGTTTCACTACCATTGTTTCTTTACTCTCGCTTGGTGGTGTTTGCTTTCCATTGTTCGTGGTGGAGAGAGCCATCGGGAGCACCGCTAAGTAAAGGATTTGGTTTCTGCCTCCCCCGAGGGTTTCAGACAACTGATTCTTTTCCTACTACTGAGAGGTGCTGAAACTTGGGAGACCCACTGTTGTTTGTTCTTCTTAAAGCGTATTGACTGTCAGTCTCTCCAGGAACCACCTGCTGCGGCTGGGGACTGTCATCTGGCTTCCGCAGTTTCTAGTGAGAAAGTGTTCATTTTCTTAGTGATAAATTGTTTCTCTCTAAAATATTATTGAAAAATAGTGGCTCAGGGCTACTGCTCTTCTCAGGAAAGAGAACTTTCCTTCAGGTAGCATATTGACTGCTGCAGATAAATACTTTTATCAATAAAGGACTCTATACGGCTTCCTAACTCTCACTGATTTAAAGTATTCTCGGACTACTGCGATTGACGATCACATAGTCATTGTATTTTATTCTATTTTTGAAGCATATAGTGTATGTTTACCATTATGTTAGAGAGGACACTCGCATCATATTTCCTACTTAAATGTTCCAAATGCTTTTACATATTAAGGGGCAAAAATAAAACTTTCTATTTTGAAATTTAATGCTGCAAATTTATACATGCATCAATACTTGCAAGCTTTTCTCAGCTTCAAATTTCTTATCTGAAAGTAGAGATGCTATTATTGTCCCCTTCTTTAGGAGAATATGTAGTTACATTCCAATTTGTTTTTAAATCCCAGAGAGTTTAAAAATTTTGTGTGCAATGAAGCTTGCATGCAATAAGAAATTCGTGATAAAATGAAATGTAAATGATACATAATAACTTAAGAGCACATGTATATTTTAGAAAGTAAGATCCCATCTTAAAGTCATGAGCCCTGATAACGTCCTTTGGGGGACACTTGCGTACACCTGTGTACGCAGACATTTTTTGATTGGCATGATTTAGGATGCTGCTTGTATCCAGGAAGAAGAAGCCAGGTCTGCCACAGTATGCTCTGCGATGTGAAGGATCAGATCCACAGCGCCCCCTACCCTGGAGCCTCAGATTACCATTCAGCCCTAAATGTCAGCCCCACTCCTACTGAGAAACCTTGGCTTGGAACAAGAAAGATTTGGATCATAGTCCCTTACCATTCAGAATCAGAGAGAAAATATCACAAAGAATGAAACGTTAGTTATTTTAGACTTTTAGAATTTCAGGTTAGGTATTGTCAAAAAATAGTTAGCTTTTTCTAACAGACACATTTATTTTGCAATTTGAGTAATATTAGAACTCAAAGAATTTCACTAAGTAACAGTCCAACCATTTGATTCTGATATTTCTAGATTTAATATCCATTGAATCCATGACTGCTGAGTTTAAAATTGAGACTGAATTTGTTTAAAATGGAAGATAAATTGATCAATTCAAATATCATGATAGTTCAGCTTGCCATTAGTAGGAAAGGACTGCACTGTGAAAAGCAGCTGGTTTAATGCTGATATTCTGTTTCCAGGATACCCTGAAATCCAACCAAATACTCAAAAAATGCAAAAAGTATAAAATAAAGTATAGTTTTATAAATAAGACTGCATTTTATAATATATTTTACATTATTTATGTTTAAAGAATAGCTACTATTTGGCTATAACATAATTTAATATCCAACTGAAGTGATCATAAAATACTTTAGATTTATAATCTTGAGGAATAAATATTTTTAAATTAGCAAAATTAAAGTAGGTACTTTTTCCATAAATAGTGTTTCTTTCAATAAAAACTTGTAGTTGTTGATATCAGGCATCTGCTTGATCTATGCTCATATAATGTCAAGTCACATAATATCTGTCCTCAGAAAGACATTCTTTGTGGTTCAATTTACTTTTTCTGCTATCTCTTCTTGAATAGTTAACATATTCACATAGTTAAGAGATTTAAAAGCAAAAAAATATAAATACTAAACTGTTTTCTCTAAATCAAAATCACTACTCTGTCCATGTGAACTGTATGCACCCATAAATGTCACTGCCTCTAACTGGAAATGCTCTCACACCACCTCTTACCTCTAGACCTAACCTCATTCGCAGGAACCCAGCTTTTAGTTTCAAGTGGATATGAACGTCCTCATTCTATTATGCATGCTTATGCGTATAAAATATATGCACTCTCTTATGCGATATACTCATACAAATATAGATGTATGCATATGCATGTGGAAAGAAATGTAAACTAAAACCTCTTTGTTTACTTTTCCTTATGTTAAGTACATCTGAAGGCTACAGAGTAATTTCCATGTCCATTCATCGAAAAAAAATACCTATAAGACTATTTTACATACTTTATATAAATAAACTAAATAAGAGAGGCAAGTACCTAGATGAACACGGAATAACGATAGACCATGTGTGGTAATTTCCAGCATGCCTTTGCAGGAGCTATTGCCCCTCCCTGTATATACATTTCCTTGAATAATCTGTGTCTTTTGCCATTTAAAGGTTCTCATTTTCTAGTCTTTGCTTTCAAGGGCAGAGCCCTCAGCTGACTTTGCCCACCATTTAGCCTGTTGCCATCCCTGGCACATGAATTCCACGTGCCTTCATGGTTATATGATGATCTAATGCCCAAACGTGTGTTAATTACTGGTGAATGCCCTGCATGTTATCCTCAGAGAATAATGACTACTACACTGTTTTTGTTCTTATAATTTGTAAGGTTAAGTTTCCAAGTGTTTTAAATTATATATTATATTTGGAAGCTTTATTTAAGACACATCTGGAAAAATTCAGTGAGTTGATACTGAAATCACAGGATTAAAATTCTTCCTAGATAACAATGGAACCAGCTCTCAAGACATGAAAAGAGGAAACTATTGATTAACTTTTTGAAATGAAATAAGTCACTTCCATATACTAAGGACCCATATGGGGCAAAATGATCATCCTCATCCATGCAAAAGAGCAGTGTGCCTGTAAACACACAAAGGTCCTGACAGAAGTTCCATAGGACTCTCTGTCTGTGATAGGCAAAGGCTTGGATACCTAATCAAAGCAAATAATAAGCAAACTCACTGTAAAAATAGTTACTGAAGCAATAGAATGTTACCATAAGGAATGAAGCCATTCTATATTTTTGTCATTTTTACATATAATAGATCTATTAAGAGAAATTACATTGTCACAAAAATATTTAATTTTAATCCTAAAAGATTAGACACACACACACAAACACACACACATATTATATTTTGTAGGAGTTTTCACTCCATAGCCACCTCATTTTAAGGAAGGGTGACATGGCAGAAAGGAATCGCATAGCAGAAACAATCCATCACAGAGCAGGTAGAAGGCAAGAGCAGCAAGCAGCAGCAGCAACCAGCAAGCCTCCCTTTCCCCACAATCCTGTTGGGTGGTGCTCCCCTCAATCAGGGTAAGACTTCTATCATCTATACCCATATCTATTCTAAGCCTATTTAGTTATCACATACCTTTGATTCCAGTACCACATAACCTAGTGCAACATCACACATCCCTGATCAAGCCACTTCCAAAAATATTCACCTATAAGTTCGTGAAGTTTGTCAGAGACGTCTAGATACAAGACATAACATAGCACATGATGATCATAGTCCTTGTGGAGAGTAAGTACCTGTGTATAACACATCTCAATTATTTTTTCATCCTCTTGCTCTTTCTTTCCTCCTCTCCTTTCTCTTGATCCCTTCCCATTTGCAAAACCTCTGCTTCCCTCTTTACTACTATCTATCTTTTATTTTGTTCTTTATTTACATTTTGACCTATAAATCCATCAGCTGAAGAATAGATGAAAGAATGAAGAAATGGATGAGGAAATAAATTAAAACACAATAAAGTAATGCTCTGTAATAAAGAAAAAAAAAACTTGAGTCATTTTCAGGAAAGTGGATGCATCATGAGGTCAAAATTTAAAATATGTTGGATGCTTTCAAAAACAAATCAATAGCTAAGTAACATTTATTTAGCAGTAATAAAAACTATTGTTATTAGGAATTCATCCAGGGTTCTGCAAAGAGTAAAAGCAAATAAATGATTGTTACATATTGTATGTGGTATTCCTCCAAATGCCCTACATACCAGAATGTAGCTCTCTCTCTTTCTCTCTCTCTCTCTCTCTCTCTCTCTGTGTCTGTCTGTCTGTCTGTCTGTCTATCTGTATTGCATTTCTAAGGAAATGAATAAGATTATATGAGAAAATAATGTTGGATCCTTGATCTGATAGAATGAGTGCCCCTATAAATGGAAACAAGAGAGAGGGAGAGAGAGACACATACAGAGAGAGAGAGAGAGAGAGAGAATGGGACAGATTGGTGGAGGGAGGGAGGGAGAAGACTAAGAAAGTCAACCATCTTAAAGCCAAGAAGATATCTCTCACTAAAAGTTAAATCAACCAATACCTTAATTTTGTACTTCTAGATCCTACTACTATGGAAAAATACTAATCTGACTAATAAAAGCATTAGAAAAGGGAGACGTATTAGAAAAAGAGAGAAGTCAGGAAATGTAATCCATAAGGGAAAATAGCTTGATAATTTCATGACAGTACAAAATCAGCAGGCCCAAAGTAATAAGAATAAAAAATTTTTAAACTCAAAACAAATATTAACTTGAATATTTAAAGGGCTCAAGAGAAAAAAGCTACCTATAAGAAATTCAAAAACAAACTGCATTCAATTGTCTACAATAATAAGAGACAATAAACATGAATTAAGGAACGTTTGCAGTATTTTAAGCAAAAATTACTAATACTTCAGAATGCTATATAAAACCTAAATTTTTGAAGAACAGTGCACTAGACAAATGGATTAAATGTTACAACTAAATATCTCAACATGTCAGTTAACGTAAGGTTTATTTCTTAGGAACTGGGTATAGAACTCCATGGTATAATAATGTGTGAAGTCAAAGGTTTAATCCTCAATACCTCAAAATAAAAAAGGGACAGGGGTAAAAGATTTCCCTGCCAAATCACAATACACTTTGATAAAAGGGAACCCACCACACCCTGAACCATAAAATCAGGCACTCAAGATTCTTCAATCCCTAAAAGTGATAAGTCCTTCATATTTTATGCCAGGAAACTAATGGCATGACTAGGGTTCAATGTAGGTCCCTACAACGTATATTTAGCTACATGCCCAGGTAAAGGACACATGCTTGGCTCATATCTACTGAGCTCCAGAGAGCCGACTTTCCTGTGAACATGGAAATGTTCTGCTGAGTAATATTAGCACTAGCCACTGCAGGCTAGGGTCTTCACCATAGTTAATATCTCTGACAGAGAAACAAGTATTGACTTTTGATGAATTTTAATACATTTAAACATAAATGGTCAATATCACCAATGACTTTCACATTGGAGAAGGGTGACCATCCATATCTGCATCAAATTAATCACTACATAATCAAAACATGCCATTGATCATTAACGGTATTAATGACTTGGAGACAAAGAAAGTATCAACCAACTTAAGAATGTTGGGAAGGCCTCCAGGCCCAAGCCAGAAGAGCCCCCAGGGACTGAGGTTAGCAGTGGGCGGCTTGGGAAACAGTGGTACTGCGCCACCGAATCTGTGTCACAGAATATGTGCCAGGGTTGGAGCTTACTGGCCTCCAGGCCCACACTGAAAGAGCACCCAGGGACTGAGGTTAGCAGCAGGTGGCTCAGGAAATGGCAACTACACCACCAAATCTGCACTGGGGTTAGAGCTTACTGGCCTCCAGGGCCACGCTGGCAGAGTGCCCAGGGACTGAGGTTAGCAGGTCAGAGTCTGACTTTCTACACAGCAACTGCAGAAGCACATCCAGTTACCATTTGTTGGTGAGTAGGTAAGCCTGTTGGAACATCAGCCCCTACCATTGCAGCTGCAGAGGGCCTACAGCCTAATGGCCTCCAGGCGAACTGCACAAGTAAGCTCAGAGACTCTGTATTGGTGAGCAGGCTGGCCCATTCGAACCTTAGGCAGTGCCATTATAGAGGTGCAAGAGCCAGAGCCTTCTAGCCTGTAAAGCACATGGGAGAAGGTGTTCTGATGGTATTGATTGAGTGCCTAATATGGTGTGCCAGAACTGAGGGTTTTTCTTTAGGTCCCAATATATACTGCAAAGAACAACCCAGGAAACACTGATATTTTAAGGTTCCTAACTATTGGGAGGAAAGTGACTTGCAACAAACAGCACTAGAAAACAGGGCGGGTCAGAGATGAGGAAACACTCAAAGTCTCAGATACAAAGATCCTCACCTCAAGGTAACACAGGGAAAAGGGAAATAGAGAAGTTTGAAGGCCAGTCTCCAGGGTCCTTGGAAACGGTAACCAAAGCAGACCTAGTAAAATGGAAATCAGAAATGATCTCTGAGATGAAAGCAGAGATATTGGACACTGTCAACATGATGATTAATAAAGCTAAAGATGAAATCATGGAGTTGATAGAATCCAAGATAGCAAAAGCAATGGAACCTTTTAAACACATACAAGCAGAAGCCCAGGAAATTAAGAAAGAAAATGAAAGTTTGCGCAATAGAATGAATTTGGCAGAAGATCGAATTTCAGACCTAGAAGACAGGACCTCAACCAATGAACTGGAAAGGCATAATCTATGGAAAAAAAGCAAGCAATAATGAAAAGTCAATCCAACAGCTCCTAGATGATTCAAAGAAGAATAACATAAGATGGATTGGAGTCACTGAGGAAGCAGGAGACAATGCCAAAGACATCAAAAAGCTATTCACAGAGATAATGGCAGAAAACTTCACAGAAAAAGGTAAAGAATAGGACATACAAATATATGAAGCATACAGAATGCCACAGGCCTGTGACATGAAAAAATCTACACCTAGGCATATCATCATAAAAGTCCCAGATATCCCAAAAAAAGAGTGAAATACTGAAAGCAGCCAGAGAAAAGAAAACAGTTACATTCCAAGGGAAGCCCATCAGAATCACAGTGGACTTCTCAACTCAAATATTCAATGCAAGAAGAGCCTGAAGTCTTTCAAGTGAAGTCTTTCAAGCCCTAAAGGAAAACAACTTCCAACCCAGACTAATGTGTCCTGCAAAACTATCCTTCAAAATTGATGGGGAAATAAGATACTTTCATGACAAAGAACACCTGAAAAACTTCACAAATACGAAACCTGTGCTCCAAAACATTTTAAAGAATATCTTGGAGAAAAATAAGGAAAGTTACAAATCCATGAGACCTAACCAAGTCAACCTATGGGACCAAACAAGAAACTGATGGGGAAAAGGCAAAAGTAGAATAACACAGCCAAGAACAGGAAAACATGGCAGCACTAAATTTACCTCTATCAGTCATAACCATTAATGTCAATGGACTCAACACGCCAATTAAGAGATACAGACTGGCAGAGTGGATCAAAAAACAAGATCCTACAATCTGCTGCATACAAGAAACACACCTAATTCAGAAAGAAGCCCATGGACTAAAAGTAAAGGGATGGAAAACAATACTCCATGTGACAGGAAACAGCAAGAAAGCAGGAGTGGTGATTTTATTTGCAGACAAAATAGACTTCAAGCCAAAGCTGATAAAGAGAGATAAAGATGGACACTATATTTTAGTTCAGGGAAAAATCCAACAGACAGAAATCACAATCTTAAATATCTATGCTCCAAATTCTAATGCACCCAACTATATAAAACAAATATTAATGGACTTAAAAAACCAGATCAACACCAATACAATAATAGTAGGGGACCTCAATACCACACTGTCACAAACAGACAGATCGAATGGACAAAAAGTCAGTAAGGAAATCCTTGAGCTCAACCAGACTCTTCAGCAAATGGACTTAATAGATGTCTACAGAGTATTTCACCCCACAAAGTCAAAATTTACATTCTTCTCAGCTGCTCATGGATCATTCTCCAAAATAGACCATGTGCTCATTCATAGGACAGGGTTAAGCAAATATAAAGGGACTGAAGTTATCCCTTGTATACTGCTGGACCATAGTGCCCTGAAATTGGAGATGAATAGCAAAGGAAAGCCCAGGATCTTCACAAACACATGGAAACTGAACAACACTTTGCTGACCAACCAATGGGTCACAGAAGAAATTGAGCAGTTCTTACAACTAAACGATAACCCCAGTACAACATATAGAAATTTATGGGACACAATGAAAGCAGCTCTACAAGGAAAATTCATAGCAGTGAAAGCCTATATCCAGAAAATGGAGCAAGCTCAAATAAACAATTTAATGCTAAACCTCAAGTGACTAGAAAGAGAGGAGAAAAACAAACCCAAAGATTGCACTAGGCAAGAAATTATAAGGATCAGGGCAGAAATTAATGCAATTGAAACCAAGAGAACGGTTCAAAAATCAATGAATCCAAAAGTTGGTTCTTTGAGAGGATAAACAAAATTGATAGACCCTTAGCCAACCTCATTAAACAAAGGAAGGAAAAGGCCCATATCTGTGCTATTAGGAATGAGAACGGAGAAATTACTACTG
>PVIR01045360.1:0-10765 GCA_004026965.1 Petromus typicus
CTTAGGTGAATGGCGTCTTGAAGGAATTAGCACATTCAGAAAATCTCAAAGATAAATTGTTTCTGAGTATGTTATTCAGAAAGTAAGAGAAAAAAATGAGACAAGCTGGATTGTCTCAGACGCTACTTGGATATAACATTGAAAGTTGCATTCATTTTAATGCCAGGGCCGGCATAATATTTTATGAAGTCTTGCTTCTATGTTTTGTTTGATCTATAAATCTCTTATTTCAGAATGATTTTAGCAACAAGATGTGTGTCCTGCCATTTCTTCCAATTACCTGTGTTTTGAGTTGATTTTCTGCACAATTACACACTTAAAATGTACACATTAATAATTAAGTACAGTGGAACCTTGGGGTATGACCAGCCTGACATATGAACAGGTTGGGTTACAACTAGAACTCAGTTTTATCTTAGGAACAAAGTCTTAAGTTACCATCCGAATGCCAGCTGCTTGTGCATTGAGATGGTCTCAGGTACAGATAGAACCCTTAAAGAGTCTGGAAGAAACATGACAGCATCTTTTCCTGTGTGGGGTTAACTGAGGAATCCTGGTCTGGAGAGCTTCCTGGAAGCCCTGGAAGTGGGACCTAAAATTACAGGAGATTTTGAAGACAATTGACTAACTTGAGTTCAAATCAGCTCTCAAGAAGGAGGTTAGTTCATAACTCAAGGGTCCACTGTGCACAAATAATTCAAATAAAGAGTTAGCACTTTCAGAGTTTTTTATCCCAACAAAAAGAATGGGGGGCAAAAGAGGCAGGTAATAGAGAACATATTTTCTCTAAATTTAACGTAAAACACCTTTCTGGAACTGGACTTTAATACTTGGCAAAATAAAAATCAGTCTAATCGGTCCAACTTTTGTCTTAAGTAGTCATATAAACAACTGATTATCACATCCTTTAATAACCACAAAAATTTTTCAGGAAATAAATATACGAGTCTAATAAAATACTAGGGTCAAAAACCCTAGATTGCAACTTTTCTGCTGTCACAAAAGGAGACTGTGTAGCCGTAGTGCATACTCTTCTTTATCCTACCTAAGATGGACCTGTCGCCCTGGACAGCAGGCCTTGCTCCCTGTCCCAGTCAGAAGGTAACTTGGGGAGTCACAATGGGATCAGAGCACCATCCTACAAGACATTCCACAGGCATTCTGAGAGCCCCAGGTGCACAGATCCCCCAGCTCTGAAGGGAAGCCATTTCCAAGAAGGGAAACAGACCCTGCATCAACACTTTTTTTTTAAATACAGGATTTTATTGGTGCATTTTATATATACATTATGAACATATTCAACATGGAGAAGCTACCAGTATGTGACACAACTTGATTCTTTTTTTTCATCTCTCACCCTCCCTGCAACCTCCCACCCTCATAAATATAAACTTTGTTTCCTTTTTTTAAACAAATTTTTCTTACTTTCTTTACTTACTCCTACACCTTTTTCTCTTTTGCTTTTGAACATTTTCTTCCAATTGTGCAATATTTATCATAAAATTTGGAACTTATTTACACCCTCAGTTTCTCTTGCCAGATAAATGATATGGTATTTACACATCTATGTTCTATTTATTTCACTTATGTATATGTCTTCAAGGCTTAGTGTATCTGGAGTTGTTTCTGGATCTTCTTCTATTCCTCTGATCCTTGGGTTTGTTTCTTTGCTAGTATCATGTGGTTTTTATCACACTGGCTTTGTAGTATAGTTTCATGTTGGGGAATCATGATACCCTCTACTATGTCCTTGTTACTTAGAATGACTTTTGCTATTCTAGGTCTCTTGTGGTTCCAGATGAATTTTTGTATTATTTTCTCTAGCTTTGTGAAATATGCTGTTGGGATTTCAATCAGGATTGTATTGAATCTGCACAGTAGTTCTGGAAGTATAACTATTTTGTCAGTGATGCTTCTTTCTACTCAGGTACAAGGGATGTCTTTCCATTTTTGCTATCCTCTTCAATCTCCTCTTCAGAGTGCTGTATTTTCATAATAGAGGTCTTTCACTTCTTTTGTTAGACAGACTCTAAGATATTTGATTTTTTTGGATGTTGTGAAGGGACTTGACTCCCCAGTTTCTCTCTCAATGACTCTGTTGGTTGTGTATATAAAGGCTATTGATTTTTTAGCATTAACATTGTATCCAGCTATGCTACTAAATTTGGTGATTAGGTCTAGAGTCTTTGGTTGAGTTTTTAGGATCTTCTATATAGAGTATCATGTCATCAGCGTTAATAATGACACCTTAAATTCTTTCTTTCCTATCTTTATTATTTTTTTCCTTTCTCTTGTCTAACTGCTATGGTTAATGTTTCTAGCACTATGTTGAATAGGAGTCATGAAAGTGGACATCGCTGTCTTTTTCCTGATCTTAGTGTGAAAGGTTTCCGTTTTTGACCATTTAATGTGACACTGGCTATTGGTCTTTCATATATAGCTTTTATTAGATTGAGATAAAATCCATCTATTCTAATTTTCAGCAGAGTTTTGATCCTGAATGAATGTTGAATTTTATCAAACACTTTTTCTGCATCTATTGAGATGACCGTAGGGTTTTGTCCTTGAGTCTGTTTATGTAGTATATTATGTTTATTGATTTATGTATGTTGAATCATCCTTACATCCCTGGGATGAATCCAGGTTGGTCAGATTGTATGATCTTCTTGATGATTCTCTGTATTCTGTTTGCCAGTATCTTATTGAGGATTTTTGCATCAATTTTCATTAGGGATATTGGCCTGTAGTTCTCTTTTTTGGTAAGTCTTTCTCTCTTTTTGGAATCAATGTAATGATTGCTTCCCAGAATGAATTTGGGAGCACTGCTTCCCTTTTGATTTCATTAAAAAGCTTAAAAAGCAGTAGCATTAACTCTTCTTTGGAAGTTTTGTAGAATTGAGCAGTAAAGTCATTAGGACCATGGATTTTCTTTTCTCAGTAGGTTTTTTTAAATTACATTTTTATTTCACAGATTGATATTAGGATTTTTAACTCTTTTTTTATTTTTTTCTTTTGAGACGGGGTCTCACTTTGTAATTCAGGCTGGCTCTGAGCTCAGCCTCAAACTCACATCAAAACAATCCTCCCGCCTCTGCCTCCTGAGTGCTGGGGTTACAGGCATGAGCCACCATACCCAGCACTGTGGTATGTGGTACTGATTGCTGCTTGGCATGAGTCTTCATGCCCAGGATTGTATGTGGTTACTAACATTTTTGTATTGTTTTCGTTCAACTTTGGAAGTTTACATGTGTCTAGGAAACCATTTCTTCTACATTTTCCAACTTTTGGGAGTGAAGATTTTGAAAGCAGGTGTTTATTATCCTCTAGACCTCTGCTGAATCTATGATGATTTTCCCATTTTCATTCCTAATAGTGTAAACTTGAGCCTTTTCCTTCCTTTGATAAGGTTGGGTAGGGGGTCTGTCAATTTTATCTTTTGAAGAACCAACTCTTCAGTTCATTGATATTTTTGCATCATTCTCTTAGTCTCCATTTCCCTCAATTTCTGCTTTCATCCTACCATTTTCTCTCTAGTATGAGCTTTAAGTTTGCCTTTTCCTCCTTTCTAGTAACTTGAGGTTCAACATTAGATTATTTATTTGAGCTTGCTCTATTCTGTGGATATAGGCATTCACTGCTGTGAAGTTTTCTTGTAGAACTGCTTTCATTCTGTAGCCTTTCTAGAAGTCCTCTTTCATGAGTGCTTTTACAAGATGTGATAATGATTCTGTGAATGTTGCTGCCAGGTACTACCCATCAAAAACTCAGGCTTGTAAAATCATTATGGGATATCTTTATCATCATATTCATTGAATCTTGCACCAAGAGACCTGTGACTCTTACTTAAAATTAAAATGGTCATGAAAAGTAAACAGGGCAGCCATAAGAGTTTACATAGAGAAGCTTATGAAATACAACTTCCAGAAGTGTTTTAGAAACTAATAAAAAGGATCTGAAAGAAGAAGTGTGTTAAAAATGGGAGAGGCTACTTAAAGGTAGATTGATTGCAATGTGTCTTCTACCTTAATACATTAAAAAAATTAAATATTCACCATAATTTTCTTTCAGACATTGTTTAAACCTTGTACTTGATCTGTTTATACAAACCTTTCCTTTCTATTTATTTCTCTGTTTGGCCACACCTGGGATATAATTAATGCAAATGATTCTAGTCTAGAAAGCATGTTTCATTCAAGAAGTTTGGTGGTTTCCCATCTGGCTTCAAGCAGGCAGCTTTTCCTCAGTTTTCCTCCCCAGATCTGATGTAAATAAGCCACAGCCTTGAATACAAAGACCAGGGACTCAAGACTAGATTGGGATATCCACATTTTCCCCATTTTGAGAAACTACTCAATCCTATACTGGTCAAGACATCCTATCTCTGAGGTAGAATCCAGGTTCCTTCAATTAAATCTGTAACTTCCTGTCGTTTGAATTCATACATTTTGAGGTATAGTCCTCCCTCTTTCCCTCCGCACACTTCCACTAGGGTAGAAATAACCTGAGGAAATGTATCTTTTTATTGATACGATGCATATGTTTCAAGTGCCTCGTGCATGTTTATCTGTAGTAGAATAAATATTTGTAAGATAAAAATATTGTCCTCAAATAACTTGAACTCTACTGAAAGACAGAGGAAGGGGTAGAGGAAGAAAGCAGTAACCATATTATGTGATTATTCATTATGCAACTATTCTGCAGAAAAGATTATGCCAAATCCAAGTGGGGGTATGATTATTTCTGGTTATGGGTATCTTGGAAATCTGTGTGAAGAAAAGGGGATTTGAGCTGAAGGACTGTGAATTTGGGTTGGGAAATTAGGGTCAGAGACACTGAGGTAAAGAGATTTGCAGAGTTTCCACATCAAAGAGTTTTATTTCGTTCTTTTGTGGCCTCTTGGGGTCTAAATCTATGGCCTTAAATTACTTAGTTATATTTGTCAAATTAAAATGAACACACAGCATCATTAGAAACTGCAACCACCCCTATTAAAAAGTATCCTAGCTTCAAACTTTGCAGGAAACCAAATGAGCTGGGTCTTCAAAGCATCCCAGAGAAGTGCCATGGAGTTCTCCTAATTAAAATCAGAGCCTAATTTTCAAATGATTTTTTGGCTCAGCAGCTTGAACTAAAATAAGTCCTGAGTACCTGGAATGAACATGGCAGGAAAAAAGAGAAGCTGCATCTCACTGCGGGCCTTTAACTGGGAAGTCTCCCCCAGATAGAGATGGGATCAGAGAACAGCTATATGGAAGACAGGAAAATCATTTTGCATACAAAGTGATCAAACCACTTTAATTTTCTACGCAAAATGCTTTTCTTTGTAGTCACTCAAGGAAGTGGAGGTTGATAACTTCTTGCAGGACATATTACAAATTTGCAGTCATCTTTTGAATTGAGAGGTAATTAAAAATTTGTAAAATGACAGTTTTCAAATGAAATGTCTGAGCAGAGTGTCCTTTGGAAATAATGATGTGATTTCTTTGGTGCAAATAATGGCAAAGAGAGTAATGCTTCTTCTACCCTATTCCCAGCTCTCTCTAGCTGCAGCTACTGCCTACATTTTTCCTCACATTTATTTCTCCCTAGCACTCTTCAGTAGCCATCCACCCCCTACATACAAATACCTACATGTTGCTATGATCCCAAATCTGTCCTGTAAGTAGGCTTTGTTACACATGATGATATTGATGGAAATGGCAAACTAGAATCATGCAGCTGGAGGTCAAACTGATGGCACTTCCATATATTGTCTTATTCTAGAAAAACTTCAATTGAAAGTGATTGCTGAGGAATACACAATGAGACATATGTGCACATGCATTATAGAAGTTGGTTCCTTCTTAGGTATTTTTGGCAGAGTGCTCTCAGAAAATAGCTAAGAAATGCCCCCTGAGTTTTGTGTTATATGGAAAGAGGTTGAAAACATGATTGTTGATCTTTTTCTTAGCTAGTTTATAGTTTGAGTGTGAGAAGAAATGTTATTTTTAAAAATTAGGATATAAAGTAATTGATTCTCATGTACACAGTTACTTGATCATACAGAAATGATTTGGCATTTTCTTTGTTAAATTTATTTGAAAAATGTTAACCCAACCCCACCCAAATACCTAAGTATTTCTATGTGATGGTGAATACAAAGACAGGCAGATGTTTACATGAGGAGAATTACTTCTGGTGTCAATATATCAGTTTTCATTTATCCTCATTCGCTCAAAATGGAGTCCAGCACCTTTCACGCTATCTGTTCTGGGCCAATGACCAGAGACGCTGCTCTAGACCAGACAGGTCCCAGCTGTCCAGTGGATGAGAGTGGTGCTGGAAAAGCAACTGTAATGGTGATGCAGCATTAACAAGGAGGCATGGATGGAAGGTGGATTCTCCTGTATAGGAGGAAGGAGCATTGACTGTGTCTGTAGAATGAAGGCGACTTTCGCAGATGAAGAACGTTCCTTCCACTCGTCCCATAAAGGTGAAGTGGGAATGTGGAAGAGGGTTGTGGTAACCATGTGCTAGGCACACAACACTCCAGGTGAAGGAATAAAGTGCTTCATACTGATGTCCAAGTAATCATAGGTCACTTACCAGAGGAACAGAGGAGTCCTATTACCCAAAGTTTGTACTGAGAGCTAAGGAGGAAGCAGCAGCACAGCCTGATGGGAAGAATCAGACCTTAGATGTGGACAAATCAGTTAAAATATTCCTTTAAGACTTTTGATAAATTACCAAAACTTTCTAGTGCTCAATTTCTTTAAACTAGACAGAAAAATCACAATGATACATTTTTTTTTTATATCCACTGCGGTAAATTTCTGACAAAGAATGTAGCCTTCCATGTTAGTCCCCTTTGACATCTGCCTTGGATTACCTGCACACGCAAAGTTTGGTGTTTATTCTGTGTGTAGAAAGGAGCTCACAAGGGTCTTGAATCAAAGCAGGGATGGACTCAGGTCTTAGCTTATTAAAGAAATCACTGTCACTCTAGTACAAAAGGTTGGCCTTGTAGCAGGAACAGAGACCAGACGGAAGTCCTTTGTAATGTTGCAGAGAAGAAATGAGGGTTTGATTCATGGTCATAGTAGTGGTAATGACAGAGAAAAAACCTCAGACATTTCAGAATTCAGGAGATAATAGAGACCTGCAGTAAAACAGAGGAGTTGGAGATGATGTGATTATTTCTCAGTGATCACAGATGGTCCCTGGGAGATCCCCATGTGCACTGGAGTCCCTAGATACCTACTAAGCACGAGCAGCCCTGGGGGTGGCAGGAGAGGCTGGTTTCCAAGAGTCTGCCCACTGATAAAGGCTGGTTTACTCCCCAGGTGTTCTGGTTCTATATTATTGTCATTGATTACTTTTGCTGCAAATCATATTTGCAAAGAACAATATAATCATTTTTTATTAATACTCCTCTATTACAAGATACTGAGTGAGACTGGCCTGCATGATCAGCAAAGCTGGGACTAACACCCTAGAGTCTGAGTTCAACCAACTAACCTCCTCTCTATTACATGGGCTTTACTGAAGCAAGTACTGTAAAGCCTTACTTAATTAAAACCAAGAAAACAAGCTGCAGTGGCAGCTTTGAATAGCCTCCAATGTTCAGAGAAATAAAAATAGCAGCCTCACATCCCAAGATTGGTCAAATGATAAAAAGGAGACACAATACCGTGTCCCTGAGAAGAATGTGGATTGGAATGTGCCATGACCTGACTACTGACATAGCTCAGGGATCTATGAAGCCTTACAGAAGTCAAATGTGTAGATGTTTTAACCCCTACTCCCTGCAAGACACTTTGGCCTATGTTTTATATATATGAAGAGTTTATTTCACTCTTCTGATAAGCCTTCCATCCCTGTGGTAGTGCTACCAGTAGTTGATGTACATGAATGACAACTGGAATTTAGCAAGCTTAGATAAATCACTAAAATTATACAGAGTTGGAACCAAAGTCTGAGTCTAGACCCCGAAATTTAAGTTTTGTGACATGATGTATTAAAGAACCGGAAGTGGTTCAAAGCTGTCTCTGTTTTCTCTATGAAATTCCATTGTCAGTACTTAGTTGTCAACGTCAGAGGCAGAGTGCTAGATTGCAAGAACTGTGAACTCAACCTAATACAATGTGGTCAAAACAGTATTTACTAAGAAATTCCTACTATTTGTACAAGGCAGTGACTGCATGTTCTGGAGAAAAACTCATCGTGCAACACCCTGGCCTACATAATTTATACTTTGACAGCCTACAGTCTAGATAGAAGTGGATCAGTCCTACAGGTCCCACCAAAATCTCACAGAGTCTTTGTAGACTGGGATCTTTTTTCTACCTTACTGTAAAATGCATAGATTAAGGGGCTTGACCTTTAAGATATTTCCTTCCTGATTATGCTATCATCTTCATATTAATCATGGGTCCAGATTGTTAGTAGTCAAAGAATACTGGTATTAATAAGAATAGTAGTGATTAGCAGGCGCCCTGTCACTTGTTGCCCAGTCACTGCAGAACTGAACAAACAATTGTCATTTGTTTAGTTAGAACGCTGATTAAAACTCAATTTTGCCTGAAAACAAAATTCCATGACAAAGCCAAACAGCATCCCTTTCTTTTAAACTATATGACACTTTCTTATGGAATAAAATCTAAGAAAGAAATTTTTATATATTTTGGTCCAAATTGCCTGTAAAAGTATCTACACAAATAATAACAGTTGAGGAGACACTTCTCATTTATTTATCCATTCTTGTCCAAAGGCTGAGTTTTTTTTTTTTTTTTACATCACTTGCAAATTCTTCTCACATTCTAGTTCTTAATGTATATTTCAGGCTGCCTTTTCCCTTTCTCCTACATTAAAGAATATGTCCTAATTGGCTTCTGGATGGAGTAGTTATGCCATCATTCCAAAAGTGAGATTGGAGAAGTATGATAGCCTTACTCTACATAGACAGAAGGGAGGCTGGGAGCAGTCTCTAGAGGTCGGCTCTTCTGAGAAACATCCCATCTCCCTACCTCTCCCATCAATGCACAAAGCCCAATCAGCCAAACATCCTGTGAAAGGAGGGAGATTCTGAGACACTTGCAGGGGAAGCAGGCAGCAGAGGCCTAAAGAAAGCAGCGTAGAGGTCAAAGAAGCCAGAGTCTGTCTGGGAGGTCTGGGACAGCTGCCATCAACCGAACAGGAAGAGTGTGTCCCCACTGGGCACTTTATGAGGCTGCTAATTGCCCATTGCTATATATACATCCTGCTTAAGCAAGGGCAACTTTGTCCAGAGAGAGACCTGAAGAGCTGGAGATGGATTTAAGAAGGCACAATAGATCCATAAAAGTAGATGAATAAATAAAGACATTAACTTTTAATGTAAATAGGATTGAAGCAGTCTTATTACCTTATTTCTGGAAGATACAAGAGGAAATTTCTTCTGTCAATTTGAACAACTTTAAAGGATACTTGAGAGCACTTGGAAAGAAGAAAAGAGACCCAAGTACCAGATATTATCTGCTTATGGTGTCTGGGGTAACCCAGAGGTGCTCACGGAATTGGGGGAGTGCGCTGCGGCTCACGTGGCAGTAAATCTCCACCCTGTGAGAGAGCTGGTCCTAGTAAATTAGGCCTTTGCTCCCTTCTCTCTTCCCTTCCTCCCTTCTTCTCTCCTATTTTAGGTGATTTTATTTTCTCCTATGGTGGATATTGGCACATTTATTGTCTAGGAAGGATATTTAAGCTAAGAGATGTATAGTATCTTACCAAACACACACAGCTGCTGTGTGCTGAGCTACAGCATTTAAAATTTTTAAATGTTTCTTTTCCACTATCTCTAACCCTTCTAGATTAATTTTTACTAAGCGTCATTACTAGCATAGCATACTCGCCACCTTCAGAATGCCCTTTGAATGAACGCCAAGTTCTTCAGTCCTGAACTCCACACCCTCTGTTTCTATGTAGAATTCTGGCCTTCCTTCCTGTCACTGTTGTAACATAGTCTCCACATCAATTAAACCAACCTGCCTGTCATGTCTGAAAACTTCACTAATTTCCCCACATCCATATTAATTAAAAAGGCTGCTGTTCCTGATTAAATGTGGGAGGCATGGATGAAGGAGATGACAAAGTTGATTCTGCATTTTCAAGGCTGAGCGATTTAGAATATTGGTGCCATCAAACAAGTACAAAGCCATGAGAGGGATGGTTGGAGGAAAGAGCAAATCTTTTGAGTGATGATGTCTTCTTTGAATCCATGGGGGAGTACTATGAAGGAAAGCAGCCTGGACTCCAGGTAGAAGTGGCCATGGGTTCATCTGGGAAGTTGGAGCTAGAGGTGGTGATTTTAGAAGTGATCAAAAGGAAAGGAGCTAGAGTTCTGGATATTACCTAGAAAAGAGAGAGCAGTGGGCAGAGACCCCAGACTAAATGTTTGGAAAGTCCATGGGTGTGTTATATTATGATTAAGAATGGACAGAGAGGGGCCGGGGAGTTAGCTCAGTGGTTCCGGCGCCTGTCTCGCAAGCGCAAGGACCGGGGTTCGATTCCCCGGTAACCACATAACAATACTGGGTGTGGAGACCCACACCTAGCAGCAACCAGTACCACATACCACAGTGTCGGGCGTGGTGGCTCACGCCTGTAATCCCAGCACTCGGGAGGCAGAGGCAGGAGGATTGTGATGTGAGTTTGAGGCTGAGCTCAGGGCCAGCCTGAACCACAAAGCGAGACCCTGTCTCCAAAAACCTTAAAAAAAAAAAAAAAAAAAGAATGGACAGAGAAATTTCCT
>PVIR01045361.1:0-10764 GCA_004026965.1 Petromus typicus
CTTCTTCTTTAGACGCCAAAAGGGCTCGACCAGTGCCTGTCTTAGGTTGAGGACAATGCACTTCACTGCTTACCTGTCATCGGGTGTACCAGCGGCGCCGGCGGATACCCCTGTCTTAGGTTGCTAGTGCTGCATCTCCTTCTTACCCGTCTTTGACTACCTGGCCATCATACTGAGCCAAATGTAGGAGGAGGGGTCTCCAGCTTCCATTGCCATGAGGGCCTGACATACAACATGTAGCTGTTGGTTGTTGAATTATGAAGAAAGAGTAGGGTGTGAGCGGAATGCAGGGGTTATTTGCTGAGAAATTAAGGCAGGCAATAGCAAAACAGAGTGTGTGGGCCAATTGGAAGGCCTCTGTGGTATTGGTCAGCGTGCCATCAAAAGAGATGATAGCCTTGCCCACGTTTGCGTTGGTCGTGAAGATGGAGGGGAAGAAGAGGGCGTCAAGCCCCGCTGGCTGAAGAATCGATGGGTTCTGGACAAATGCCCATCTTGTCTCGCTCTCTGGGCGTGTGAGCGGGATGCACAAGACGAGAAGGAACCCAAAAAGGAGCATCAGCATCTGTTGGATAAACACAAACAGAGCCCCTGCTGGCCACCAGCATGGGGTCAGGCCCTTTCCACGTGCCTGTGCCCGTTAAAATATCTTTCCACATGACCACAGGAAGGTTTGAATCTACTCATGGCTTTACGTGTTTATCCATTGCAGCATTTCCCAAATTATCTGTCGTCAAATAGTTGAGTGTCAAAAGCACTCGGTGGAGTTGATTAGAAGTAGACTTAGGTAAAGACAGAAACCCCCCCTCATTGCTTTTCTAAGTAGTTTTTTAAAGTTTGGTTGGCCCTTTCTACAATTCCCTGTCCAGTGGGGTTATAAGGAATACCAAATTTGTTTTTAATGCCCCACTCACATAAAGAAACATTCTAGCTGTTTGGAGCTGTAGGCAGGGGCATTATCAGTCTTAATAGCCCTGAAACTGGACAACCGAGGCGCCTTCTTGTAAACAGGAAGCCAGGCAGGGAGGAGAAGTAGGCCCTGGGCGCCATTTTAGGCGCACCTTTTGAAAATGCTGATCACGCATCTCATCTATACGCCTCTGTTTAAGATCTTTCAGCTTATTTCTGGTCTCTCTAGCAGCCTTTTCTAAACATGCAACCTGTAGCTGCTCCTCCAGCCTCTCTCTTGCTCTAGCCCATTCTCTGTTTCACTGTCTAAGTCCTCATTGTTGGTGTAAGTCTGCAAATCACTCTTCCCCCCTTGTACCGCTGTCTGGGTCTGGACCGCGAACTTCACGGAGGAGACCTCCACGGTGCCTTCGCGATCTTTCCCTGAGCAAATGTCTCCTTCAATCTTTCCTATTTGTACTTCTAGTTTTTCCCCCTGCTCTAAATATAAATCCTGAAGTGACTGTTGGAGGACCTCCTCTTGGATATCTTGGAGGGTCCTCTCACTATCCTCGAGAACCTCTTTCCCTTTTGCCTCGTTAGTCAAAAGCACATCACACACCAGCCTCCAGAGGGAGAAGGCAGCCACAGGGAAAGAATCTGGGTCATCTCTAAGAGCCTTTTGGAGATCGTTTTTGACATGGTCCCAGTCAGACAACGTAAGGCTTCCACCATGCCGAAACCAAGGACTGAAACGATCGGCAGTCTCTACCAGTAGCAAGGCACTGTCTACCTTAATAGGAGTGCCATTTTGTTGTAGGAGGCAGACCTGCTGCTCCATAACCTGTCTAGAGTGGGAGGACCCCATAGTGAGACGGTCCTGAATTCAATACACCCCTACGCACTGTGCCGGCCTGGGGTGGCCCAGTGGCAAGTCCCCATGATGCCAGATCTCAGTGGGACCTCCAGTTGTCCGGTCCCGTTCCCGAGGGCTACTCATCTGGCATCGAACCACGGGCGGGGGTCATCACGCGGAGACGAAATGGTGGAGAAGCCTTTATTGCCAGCGCTCTCAGCCCTTATATACAGCCCCACTTCCTTGTTTCCAACCGCCCCAAACCAGTCTTATAGGGGGCAGTCTCTGTCTCTGTTTTCCCTTAATCACTGTGGCCCGGAGGGGCCCGATGTTTAGCTGTTTATGTGCTGCCTTGTACTTCCTTGATGGAGCTGGCGTTGTTTAGCCTCAGGGGACCCCACACTAATTAATGAGAAGGCGGGCACAGCCTGGTTTCCGTGATGATGGAGCACAGCGCTACATGTGGGACGGAGATCCGGAGCTGAGCTTCCGCTGCGCATCGCACCGGGGCACTGAGTGCGCGCGGCCGCTCACGAGGCTCCCTAGAGGGGAGAAGTGACAGCGGGGCAACCCAGCCTGGTCAGCGGCCACCGCCCCAAGGGTTAGCCGGGTGCCTTTGTGAAGTGAGCTGCAGTCAGATTCTAACAGCATTGACAGTGCCAACTACCAGGAAATGAAAGGTTAGATTGTTGTATCTGTGGACAAAGCCCATTTCGTCCGATGTTACTTAGCTCCACCATATGCCATGGACCCCGACTTGCTGGCTCACAGCGGTCATCCCTGCACTCGGAAAGCTGAGGCAGGAGAGTTGCTGTGATTTCGAGGCCAGCCTGGGCTGCATAGTGAGGTCAGACCAGCCTGAACTACACAGCGAGACCTTCTCTAAAAAAAATAAATAAATGAAAAGCCAGAGATTAAGAGCAACACAGGACATAGGTGTGTTGGCTTGAAAAACTCTTAATGTATATTTTATATTTATATGCTTTACACTTAAGTTTTAAACATTCCCCCTTTACCTTTCTTTTATTTAATAGATCTCGACATTTAAACCTATTGTCAGCTGGAGGTTACATATGCGCCTTTGAATCTGGGTTCTGTCACTTCCTAACTAGGTAACTTAGTATCTCTAAACTTCACTTTCTCTTCTGTAAAGTCAGGGTGATGATAATTACAAGATCATGATAGTAAGTGATAATATACATACACATGAATGTCAGCTTCTTTCCTTTTATTAGATAGAGATTGATTGTCCAGAAAGACCATGTTCCTGAGGCCAAGGGGCGCAGGGTGCACCCAGAAAGGCAGCTGGTAAGTTCTGAAGCACTCGGTATTGTGTCACTAGCGCTGTACACACAGGCCTGTGTGTATCTGTGGGTGTGTGCATGTGTGTACATTGTGCATGTGTGTGTGCACGTGTGTGTGTATAAAATGGTCCATCAGACATTTTCCTAATTATCTAACCCTAACCACATGCTAAATTCTACCTACATATATGTGATAGACTTCAAGAACTACGAATGAAAAAAGAAAATCATGTCCCACTCCACTGATTTATTGGTATTAAATTCACACTTTTTGGGGGTGTGTGCTATGTTTATGTGGGCGTATTGCACTTACTCCTGTACATGGTACCTGTGTAAGAGGATCACATTGATGTTGCACTGTGTGGCATTTTACTTTCTTTCCATAGTGGCCGAATCGCCTCCTTCAGCAGTCAGCTCAGTGCTCACATATGCAGCTTCTCCATGTGTCATGCTGTCATTGTTTATAAAGAACCTGCCTGCTGCGATGTGTATGTTGATTCTGTAAAGACTCAAGCCCATGGGGTCATCCAGGTGATCAGCTAGGGTTAGGGTTAGGGTTGGTGTCATTTGTTCTTAAACATTGCTCTCAGGGACCTGACACTGTGGAATTGCTCCTTAGTCTATATAGAGATGGGACTGGGACCTTTCTGAGGATGCTTTCTTTTTCACTCATAACATCTACAAAATTTAACAAAATCAAAAATATAAAATTTCTGGGCCGGGGAGTTAGCTCAGTGGTTCCGGCGCCTGTCTTGCAAGTGCAAGGGCCCGGGCTTGATTCCCTGGTAACTACATAATAATACTGGGTGTGGAGACCCACACCCAGCAGCAACCAGTACCACATACCACAGTGCCGGGCGTGGTGGCTCACGCCTGTCATCCCAGCACTCGGGAGGCAGAGGCAGGAGGATTGTGATGTGAGTTTGAGGCTGAGCTGAGGGCCAGCCTGAACCACAAAGTGAGACCCTGTCTCAAAAAAAAAAAAAAATTTCTTACATATAAAAAGATAAAAATCATTTTAATGTAAATTGCCACAAATATCTAATTTCAATGAGATTCTATAAAAAAAATTCATTTCATTTTTCTCCAGAGGTGGAGATGTTAATTCCTGCTCTTGTTTTCTTTCACTACTGCTGAATACAACAGGTTGGAAATGTGTAATGAATAAAGATTTGCTCATCCCGGGGTTCTGGAAGTGCAGGGTCAGGAGCCTCAGATGGCAAGGACCGTTCTGCAGATGGGGACACTGCAGATCCTGAGGTCAAGTAGGGAAGACAGAGGTGCGAGCAGAGACGGAGGCAGATAGCTTTCCTAGAGACTCCGTGTTCATGCCCAGAAGGCCACTGATCTGGATTAATCCGTTCATGAACTGATCACCTAGTGTTAGAAAAGTTGCAATGTTATAAGCTACCTAACCTTACAATATGACTCTCTGGTGTCAGCAAAGACTCTACTCAAAACCTCCTACCTACTGGGTTCCTTTCCCTTTTACTGAAGGTCATATCTCTTAAAACTCAGTCCCCACCTTTCCATAAATGCCCGAACTCAAGAGGGACGATGTAGCAGTCATCCCCTCCCCTAGGAACTCAGGCCAGCCACTCAGGCCCAAGTTACCTTTAAACTCACCTGTCAAGGAGAATCCCTCTGTTTGACCTGCGTGCGCAAATCTGGCCCCTATAAATCACTGACCCCCCCTCTCCATGCCACCCCCGTTCTCTCTCTCTTCCTTCTTTCTCTTCTTTTTCTTTCTCCTCTCTGCATATCTCTTTTTCTTTTGCTTTTCCTTCTCTCTCTCTCTCCCTTTCCTTTGCCCTCCCCAGCTCCGGAGTCTCCCTTTAATAAAATCTCCTGTCAGGTTGCGTGGTGTGTGGCGTGGTCAATGAGCATCATCGAGGTTCCTTTTTCTGCTTTAACACCTAGTTTCTGCCTAGTTAATATTTCACAAAGGGAATTAAACTTCAATATCAGTTTTGATGAGAACATTAAAACCATAGCAGTTCATTTCTTTCCTTATTTTATTTTATTTTATTTTTTTTTGAGACAGGGTCTCACTTTGTAGTTCAGGCTGGCCCTGAGCTCAGCCTCCAACTCACATTTCATCACTGTGGTATGTGGTACTGATTGCTGCTGGACGTGAGTCTCCACACCCAGTATTGTATGTGGTTCCTGGGGAATTGAAGCCAGGTCCTTGCACTTGCAAGACAGGTGCCAGAACCACTGAGCTAAATCCCCGGGCCAGCAGTTCATTTGTTAAAATAAAACAGCATGTGTAACTAGTGAAATGCTGAAAATAATGTTAATGTGCTGAAGGGCCTAAGTAACTCCATTTTGTTATTCTACTCCTTTGTTCCCATAAAAACCACAGCTTGTTCTTCCTTTGTCTCCTTGAGTAAACACCAATTAACTTGAAAAAGGGAGAGGGGAAAGAAAACCTTGAAACTATAAATCACATGAAAAGCCTATGGGGGAAGAGGGGAAGGGGGGAAGGGAAGAGAAACCTATGTAACCCTTTGTGATCTGCCAAACACTATAAAAGAGACAAGCCTGCCCCATTTCGAGGTCTCTGACTTTGCTCAGCAGACCTGCAGCATGCTGTGCTAATAAAGTGCCTTTGTACTTGCATACGAGCTGAAGGGCCTAAGTGACTCCATCTTGAAGCCCAGCCTCCATTCTGTTATTTGCTCTGTATCCCAAGTAAAAGCCACAGCGACCTTGTACACTTTGCCCTGACCTTGTTACACCTTGCCCCACCTGTCCTATCTCCTGACCTTGTTCTATGTCCTGTATCCTGGCTGGTGAAAGGGATGCACATGAATGGGAAAGGGGGACGGGAGGGGAGGGGGCCCATGTAATCTGCCAATACTATAAAAGAGACAAGCCTGCCCCATTTCAGGGTCTCTGACTTTGCTCAGCAGACCCACAGCATGCTGTGTCAATACAGTGCCTTTGTACTTGCGTACGAGTTTGGACTTATTTCGGAGTGGAGATTTCTGGACCCAACAGAGTCTGGATTTATTTCAGAGTGGAGATTTCTGGACCCAACAGAGTCTGGATTTATTTCAGAGTGGAGATATCTGGACCCAACAGTGCCTCTAAAAGATATTTTAAAATTTTAACCCTCTCATAGTGAAGAGATTGTGATAGTGTTGGTAGTGTACAATTAGATAGACTAAAAGAAAAAGCCCTAGAAATTTACCTTGACATATTAAAATGTAAATGAAATATGGTACAGTGTCTTATAGATAAAGCAATAATTAAGAGCAAAAGAGTGTCTTAAGATGTTTTAAGAAAAATTGATTTGGCAAATTGATATAAACTAGGAAAAAAGTTAAAACTAGATTTGTACTGCTGCTATATAAGTGAACAAAAAGTACTGATTTCTAAATGTTAGAAAGTTACAATATGTCTAAAAAAAAGAACTAAGGGAACATCTCAACTGTGCCTCAAAATGCAGAATTTAAGAATTAGTCCCCTAAGGCCTGGTTCTTACTTGGATGCCTTACCCTTCTCTGTCTAAAGGGGCCTGGACATACTGAGGGAAGAGCAGCTGGTGGATAGACTTAACCACAACGTGTGTCTGTTGTGGAGGGCTCCTGCTCAAACCTCACATCCTTCCCTGACTTCATGGGCCATATTTTCCTGTAGGATAAAAAGATAAAGACACTGACATTAGATAGGTGTTTTTATTTATTTATTTTTCCTTTTTGAGATAGTGACTCACTTTGTAATTCAGGTTGGCCCTGAGCTCAGCCTGGAACTCACAGCAATCCTCCTGCCTCTGCCTCCCAAGTGCTGGAATGACAGGCGTGAGCCACCACATCTGGCACTGTGGTGTGTGATACTGATTACTGGTGGGAGTGAGTCTCCTCGCCCAGTATTATATGTGGTTACTGGGGGATTGAACCTGGGACCACTGAACTAAATCCCCAGCCCTAAATAGGTATTTTGAATAAAACAGCTTCTATTGCTGGGATAAGGGATGGCACAGAGATGGGGCACAAATTAAACTGTGTTAGGAGGCAGCATCCCAGAAGAATTTGAGATCCTTGGGACCAGTTGTAGCAAAGGCCACACCCATGCATGCCTGCAGGCTGCCTGAGACCTTAATGTACTACAGTGCTATCCAGTTCTAAATTGTTAAATATTTCTATTCCTGTCTGTGGAGAGCCGCGCTGGTGCCACACCTAAAAGATGGCGCCGGCTTCCTTTCTCTTTCCTCCTGATGGCGTGCGCTCCCTCTGCCACATGACTCCTTGCGGGGTACTAGGCTGACTCAAGCATAGTTTGGTTGCTGCGCAGACCAATGGTAGGCCACGACACCTGATCCCCTGATTGGCGGAAGAGATGCATATAAGGCGTTGTGCGGGCTGGGGAAGGAGAGACTCTCCATTATGCTGTAAAGGGTTCCTGAATAAACCACTTGAAGAAGAGTTCCGGGTCACGTCTTTCTTGCTGGTCGAGACGGACGCGACACCTGTCAACATATTCATGCGACCGGATGTTTATTCTATCCCGTTATTTTGGCGAATCGCTAATGCAGAATCCAGTGTGAGATTGAGATGGAAGATCTTAACCATACTTAGCTATAAAATTTTCTTAGTATGATTTGAGTCAGCACTGTGTGACGTTGCCTAGAGTATGAAGGATTCATTAAACATTTATTTATGTCTGATCTTTTAGTCAAAACATAATTTAAAAAACACCGGTTGTGAACTTTGTGTTGTATATATATAATTCCCATGTACCTAAGAACATCCAGTTGATCTTATTCTTGATAATTGTACTCAGGGTTTTCATATCATGGGACTATATTTCCATAGTTTATATAGAGTGGGCATTTAAAATCTCTGTAATGATATTTTCTTCTTGACTTCTAATATATAAAACATATTTAAATGAGATGACTTTCGATGTTCTAGTTTAAACTCCAGAGTTGAGTCGGATCCCCATGCTTAGAGTTCAAGAACAGCTTAACTGCACAGGCTGGGGATTTAGCTCAGTGGTTCCAGGGGCCTGCCTTGCAAGTGCAAGGACCTGGGTTTGATTCCCAGAAACCACGTACAAAATGCGGGAAGTGGAGACTCACACCTACCAGCAATCAGTACCACATACCACAGTGCCCCTTGTGGTGGCTCATGCCTGTTATCCCAGCATTCTGGAGGCAGAGACAGGAGGATTGCTATGAGTTCAAGGCTGAGCTCAGGGCCAGCCTGAACTACAAATGCAAGGCCCTGTTTCAAAAAACAAAAAACAAAAACGAAAACAAAACCAAAAAACCAAAAAAAACCCATGCATAGTAAGACCTTTTCTCAAAAAAAAAATCCTAGAAATTGACTTATGAAGAAATATAAATGAATGCATACATACACATGGTGTATAAATACTTTATTGCACTCAAAGGTATTAAGTTAAAACTAGACTTGTGCTGACTTTATATATCACCATTCAAAAATGAAAATGCCGGGCCCGGGATTTAGCTCAGTGGTTCCGGCACCTGTCTTGCAAGCTCAAGGACCCGGGTTTGATCCTTGGTAACCACATAACAATACTGGGTGTGGAGACTCACCCCAGCAGCAATCAGTACCACATACCACAGTGCCAGGCGTGGTGGCTCACGCCTGTCATCCCAGCACTCAGGAGGCAGAGGCAGGAGGATTGCTGTGATGTTAGTTGGAGGCTGAGCTCAGGGACAGCCTGAACCACAAAACGAGACCCTGTCTCAAACAAAAAATAAATAAATAAAACCTTAAAAAAAAAGGAAATGCTTACAGATCTAGAAATGAGAACTAAAGTTACAACATCTGTAGAGAAAAGCATTGAGGGAAATGTTTTCCTAATTGTGACTAAAATAGAGAATTATCTCCCTGGCATGATTCCGTCCTGAGCGTCTGTTCTCTGCAGTCGTAGCTGTGTATTTCCTTCCGCGTTCTCTCCCACCTAAGTGTGTGTCACCACTCCATGGAAGATTTGATGGATATGGACATGAGCCCCCTCAGGCCCCAGAACTATCTTTTCGGTTGTGAACTAAAAGCCGACAAGGATTATCACTTTAAGGTGAATAATGATGAAAATGAGCACCAGTTGTCCTTAAGAATGGTCAGTTTAGGGGCTGGTGCAAAGGATGAGCTGCACATCCTGGAAGCAGAGGCAATGAATTATGAAGGCAGTCCAATTAAAGTGACACTGGCAACTTTGAAAATGTCTGTACAGCTGTAAGGCCAACAGACATAAGGCAGAAATCTAGAACAGGCTTCACCTAGTCCAAAGAAAAGAGTAGGCCCAAGTTTCAGTTTCTTAAAGTTCCTGTTTCCTGTAAAAGACTGCCCTTCCCTTAAGACAGATGACAAACAAGATAGGGACTTTCCAGAGGCATGAGCCCGCCAAAAAGGTCAGGCCACCTGGCCCGACCAGTAAATTCAAAAATCTACCCCCAGGACCAATGAGCCACAGCCACTTTGCCCTAAGCCCGCGAATTCATGTATAAAAGCTGCGTTGCTTCACCCCTCGTGGCCGCCCTTTCCTGCGTGTTAGGATGGTCCCAGCACGCTGGCCCCAGAATAAACCTTTTTCTGTTGCATTGATATCCTGACTGCGAGTCTCTCTGGGGTGCGCCTCCCGGAAGGCTCCGTTTGAGCCTAACACAGCCAACGGTTTCCCTTGGAGGCTTTGAAATTACACCACCTGTTGTCTTAAGATTGAAGTGTGGTTCAGGACCTGTGCATATTAGTGGACAGCACTTAGTAGCTATGGAGGAAGATGCAGAATCAGATGATGAAGAAGACGAAGATGTTAGCCTCTTAAGTATGTCTGGAAAGCGATCTTCCCCTGGAAGTGGTAGCAAGTTTCCTCAGAAAAAAGTAAAACTAGCTGCTGATGAAGACGATGATGATGACGACGAAGATGATGATGATGACGACGAAGATGATGATGATGATGAAGATTATGATGATGATGAATTTGATGATGAGGAAACTGAAGAGAAAGCCCCAGTGAAGAAATCAATACGAGGTACTCCAGCAAAAAATGCACAAAAATCAAACCAGAATGGAAAAGACTCAAAACCATCAACACCAAGATCAAAAGGCCAGCCTGAACTACAAATACGAGACCCTGTTTCAAAAAACCTAAAAAAACCCTGCATTTCTTCCTGAACCCAGCCTCCCTCCCTCCATGACTCAGACCCAGGGCGCCCAGGGTTGAAGTGCCCTGGCCACGCCCAGCCTGCTGTAGGCTCCGCCTCCTCCCATGACCCGACCCGCCGCGCACCGCATACTCTGGACTCTTCTTGCTTCCTGACCAAAGCATCCCAGCTATCCATGCTTTATGCCGTTGGAGAGATCCTTCTGGAGCAGCCACCACACAGCGCTGCTTCCCTTTGCTCCTCAGCATGTGAGGAGCTTCCTACCTGGAACTCGGCCTTCTCTCTTAGGCAGCTTGAGGGTGAGCACCTGGGTGCCTCACAAACCCGAGGCCTCACCTTAGTGCTGAACCTGCCTCAGGCCTGTCCAGTCCCAGGCCTCACCTTCCTACCAGGTTTGCCCCGCCCTTAATCACGTGGCCTTAACTTCCCGACCATGCTGGCCCCACTACTCACATTCAGACCCCTCCTTACTTGCTGCATCTCACACTCCTGCTGCTCAGGATAAGGAGTGCACAGGGCAGGCGTTGACACCTGGAATTGGTAAAGCTGGGTCAGGTTTGGCAGCAATTTTAGGT
>PVIR01045362.1:0-10764 GCA_004026965.1 Petromus typicus
AAAAAAGTATAGAAACTTCCGTTTTACTTCTCTTGGGTTGAAAACTTTTCTATATTTTCATTTACTCTGAAACAAACTTAATTCAATGTCACAAAAATTGCCCAAATGCCTTCTGGATGCCACTCACTGTGTTAGTTCCTGGTCATTCAAAAGTGAAAAAGACTATGAATAAGAAACTCCTCCAGATCTCTGAACTTATGATTTATTTCCTTTCTTACCCACCCTTGAAAATGATTCATTACTTTAGGAATGGCAGCATGAGGGAGGGGTGATTCAAGAAGTTTATAAAGGAGCAAGACAAGATAAAATACTTTCTAACATTAAAATACAAGTGTAGAATACATGAGAAGACTAGCACTACTGTATTACCACAGACAGAAACTGCTCAGAACATACTGTGCAGGACTTAAGAAATGAAGCATTACCCTAGAGTTCATGGTCTGGTCATTCTTTCTAATTATTAGAAAATAAAATTAGTCCTCTACTAAGACACCTGCAGCCATTTTAAAACTTTAGATGAGTTTAGTTTGCAAAGCTCATCCATCTGAGTATCTTTGGGCAAGATAACATAGGCACGCTGTATGGTTATAGACCACTAGTTTAACTCTTATCAAAAGGAAAAACTCTCAATTGCCATTAACTGTGCCCACTAGTTATCTATTTCTTGTCACCTACCATGAAAAAAATTTTCCAAGTTTTTAAATTAAAAAAGTTTTGTTTTTTTGAAAAATTTGGAAAAAAAATATTTTTTTCTTTTATTACTTCTCCCCCTCCTCAAAGTCATGAAAATTGTCCTTTGAACAGATGCCAAACACTGACAGTTACTCAAAGTATTAGTGACACATCAAAGAAAGAATAGAGGGAAAAATTAATTGCAACAGTTTCTTGGACAAGTGCTTTGACTGGTATGTAGGAGTGTCAAAATTCAAGAATGTAAGAGAGGAGGAATATAGACTGGGATTTAGCTGATCATGTGAACTTATTTTCTTCTCTAGTAAAATTAGCACGCAGTGTGTTCCAAGAAAACCAACTTCTTACCAACGTATTACTGGGCTATTTAGTTCCATATTTTCTGAGATGTGCAACTAACAGTGAATTACTTTTCTGAATCTTTCAAATTTAGGCAGCAAATATTCAATAAAATGTCATTTTAAAGGTGTATGCAAATAAGTAGGCAATAATTAGACAATTTGGAAAATCTCTTCTGATCATTTTAAAATTTCTTATGTTGTCCAGTCTATGGCTCACTAAAATACTTCTCTGTGTAAAAATGACATTTAAGATTACACCTGTTTAGATGACAGCAGTAAAAGCTCATTAATGTTATTTGCATGTGTAATATGGAATTTAGAAAGCAAATATAGCCAAAATTTATATTCCAATAGGAAGGATATTTAACCAGGTTATTTTAAGAACCTTACAAGAACTATATGTGACTAATTTCTTAAATGCCAATTTTTTTATGTATTCATTAAAGCAAGCTATGCTCTCTGTTTTGCTAACTTGAGTAACTATTCATTTCAGAAAGTAAATAAAAAGATGACTCCATTTCTACAGAGATTAGTTTTATAACATTAAAGGCAAGAATCTGAGTCATGATTATGAGACCATTACTGAGGTTTTCTTAAGCATGTCAAGTCAGTAATAAAATCATAAGTGTGAAAACCTGGCATCTTTAGTGTCTACTTTCTTCTAAAGTTATCTTGGGATATGTAGCCAAGTTCAATCTTCTCAAACAATTTTGATTCTCTGTCTGATACAGAAGAAGAGATTTTGAGAAAAAAAGTTGTATTTTAATTGCTACCAACTGAATTCTTGCCCACCTCCACCCTGGCTTCCAATTAATATAATGAAGCCTAATTCCCAGTATCACAGGATGTGGCTGTATTTACAGACAGTGGCTTTAAGCTAGGTGATAGTGTTGCTGGTTTCCTATAAGAAAAGATACAGAGAGAAGATTCATGGAACACTCTGTCTCACTATTACCCTCACAACATATATAACACTATTGCCCCAGGTTTTAGTTCTAAAGACTGCACTCCAAATTAGACATTATCACTGCTTCATTAGCTAATGCTTATTTTTTTTAGATTTTTTTTAAATTCAAATCTTTATTGCTATATTATAAATATAAATCATCATCGCATTCAACATTGAGAGTTTGTACCAGAATACGACATGACTTGATTCTCATTTTTCCCCTTCTCCCACCCCTGTACACATAAGCTTTGTTTCCTTTTCTTATTACTATCACATTATTCCCCCCCCCGATTATTTGCCCTTACACCTTCTTTCCTTTTAAATATTTTCTATTTCACAGTATCAATTATATATGCTAGAACTCATTTACATCTTCCTAATCCTTATTTTTACTCACATATTTCTCAGTATTTTTACTCACCATTCCTGCTTGCATATCAGACATTCTATTTTTCTTTCTAAATCTTTATTGGTACATTACATATATGCATGATGATTGCACTCCATAATGGGGAATTGTACCAGTATAAGACACAACTTAATTCTCATTTTTTCCCATAGCCCTACCACCCTACCGCCCCACCCAATATACATAAAATTTGTTTCCTTTATTTTTTTGTTATACTCTCATTATTTTTCCCCCTTCACCCTATTTTACTTTTAGCATATTCTATTTCACAAAATATAACATACAACTCTAGGAATCATTTACATCTTTATTTTCTCATACCAGAAAAAAGATGTGATATGCAGATAACTGTGACCTATTTATTTCACTTATGAGGATATCCTCAAGGTATGTCCATTTAAGTATAAATGATTCAAAATTATCATTTTTAATGGCAGAGTAATACTCCATTCTGTAGAAGAACCACAGCTTTTTTATCCAGTCTCCAGTTGATGGACACTTGGCTTGTTTCCAAGATGTAGCAATCATAAATTGGGCGGCTATAAACATGGGTGCACATATGTCTCTGTGATAGGAGTCTTTTAAATCTTCTGTGTATATACCTAGCAGGGCAATGGCTCGGTCAAATGGGACCATCATCCTAGCTTTTTGAGGATTCTCCAAACTGATCTCCACAGGGGTTGTACGAGTCCACAGTCCCACCAACAGTGGAGAAGGGTTCCTTCTCCGCGGCCTCGCCAACATTTGCCATTGGCTGATTCTGAAATGGCTGCCATTTTATGTGGAGTGAGATGAAATCTCAATGTTATTTTCATCTGCATCTCTCGAATGACTAATGATGTTGAGCATTTCTTCATATGCTTCTTAGCTGCCCTTACTTCTTCCTCTGAAAAATATCTGTTCATTTCAGATGCCCATTTCTGTATTGGGTCATTAAATTTGGGTGGGCTGATTTTTTGGAGCTCTTTATATATTCTGGATAGCAACCCTTTGCCTGAGGAACAGCAAGTGAAGAATTTTTCCAACATTGTTGGTTGCCTTTTAGCACTGTTGGTGGTTTCCTTTGCTATGCAGAAGCTTTTTTAAAGAATGAGGTCCCTTTTGTTGATTTCCTGAGCCAATTTTTGTACTATAGAAATTTTGTTCATGAAGTCTTTCCGTAAGCCAATGTCTTCAAGAGTTTTACCTAACCTGTTTTACAGAATGTTTAGAGTGTCTGTTTTAATCTTGAGGTCTCTTATCCACTTTGATTTTAGGTTGGTACACAATGAAAGAGATAGATCTAATTTTAGTCTTTGTCAAGTTAAAACCCAGTTTTTCCAGCACCATTTGTTAAAGAGGCTATCTTTCTTCCATTGAGGGTTTTTGGCTCCTTTGTCAAAGATGAGGTGGCTCAGTGTATCTGGAGTAGTTTCTGGATCTTCTAGTCTACTCCATTGATCCTCGGGTCTGTTACTTTGCCAGTACCACGCAGTTTTTATCACAGTGGCTTTACAGTATAGTTTCAGGTTCAGAGTTGTGATACCCCCCACCATGTCTCTGTTGCTTAGAATTGCTTTGGCTATTGTAGGTCTTTTGTGGTTCCAGATGAAAGTTAGAATTTTTTTCTTTAGATCTGTGAAATATGCTGTTGGGATATGAATCCGGATTGCATTGAATGTGTAGAGTAGTTTTGGGAGTATAGCCATTTTGACAATATTGGTTCTTCCTACCCAGGAGCAAGGTACATCTTTCCATTTTTTGATATCATCTTCTATCTGATTTTTCAGAGTGCTATAGTTTTCAGAGTAGAGTTCTTTCACCTCCTTTGTTAGATTGATTCTTAGGTATTTTATTTATTTGGGTGCTATTGTGAAAGGGACTGACTCTCCAATTTCTATCTCAGTGGGTCTACTGTTTGTGTATACGAAGGCTATTGATTTTTCAACGTTGACCTTGTGACCAGCTACGCGGCTAAAATTGGCGATTAGGTTCAGCAGTTTTTTAATTGAGTTTTTAGGATCCGCTAGATAGAGTATCATGTCTTTAGCAAATAATGACAATTTAACTTCTTCTTTTCCAATCTTTATTCCTTTTATTTCTTTCTCTTGCCTAATTGCTATGGCTAATATTTTCAGAACTATATTGAACAGAGGTGATGAGAGAGGCCATCCTTGTCTTATGCCTGATCTTAGTGTGAAAGGTTTCAATTTTTGACCATTTAGTATGATATTGGCAGATGGTTTCTCATAGATAGCTTTTATTAGTTTGAGATACAGACCGTTTATTCTGATCTTCTACAGATTTTTGAACATAAATGGGTGTTGTACTTTGTCAAACACTTTTTGTGCATCAATTGAGATGACCATATGATTTTTGTCCTAACGCCTGTTAATGTAGTGTATAACATTGAGTGATTTACATATGTTGAACCATCCTTGCATCCCTGGGATGAATCCAACTTGGTCTGGGTGTATAATCTTTTTGATAATTCTCTGTATTCTGTTTGCCAGGATCTTATTGAGGATTTTTGCATTGATATTCATTAGTGATATTGGCCTGTAGTTCTCTTTTTTGGTTGGGGCTCTCTCTGCTTTTGGAATCAGGGTAATGGTTGCTTCCAGAAATGAGTTTGGGAGTACTGCTTCCCTTTCAATTGCATTGAAGAGTTTCAGAAGTAGAGGCACTAACTCTTCTTTAAAAGTTTTATAGAATTCAGCAGTAAAACAGTCAGGTCCAGGGCTTTTTTTGATGGCAAGTTTTTAATTACATTTTCAATTTCAAAGATTGTTATTTGGGCCTTTAACATTTCTATATCTTCTTTATTCAGCTTTGGGAGTTCATATGTGTCTAGAAGTCTATCCATTTCTTCTACATTTTCCATTTTATTGAGGTATAAATTTTCAAAGTAGGTGTTGATTATCCTCTGGACTTCCTCTGGGTCGATAGTAATTTCTTTGTTCTCATTCTTAATAACATAGATATGGGCCTTTTCCTTCCTTTATTTAGTGAGGTTGGCTAAGGGTCTATCAATTTTGTTTATCCTCTCAAAGAACCAACTTTTAGATTCATCGATCATTTGAACCATTCTCTTGGTTTCTATTGCATTAATTTCTGCCCTGACCCTTATAATTTCTTGCCTATTGTGAGGATTGGGTTTGTCTTTCTCCTCTCTTTCTAGTCACTTGAGGTTTAGCATTAACTTGTTTATTTGAGCTTGCTCCATTTTCTGGATGTAGGCTTTCACTGCTATGAATTTTCCTCGTAGAACTGCTTTCATTGTGTCCCATAAATTTCTATATGTTGTACTGGTGTTATCATTTAGTTGTAAGAACTGCTCAGTTTCTTCTCTAGTTTCTTCTGTGACCCATTGGTTGGTCAGCAGAGTGTTGTTCAGTTTCCATGTGTTTGTGAAGGTCCTGGGCTTTCCTTTGCTATTCAGCTCCAATTTCAGGGCACTATGGTCCAACAGTATACAAAGGATAAGTTCAATCCCTTTATATTTGCTTAAACCTGTTCTATGAATGAGCACATGGTCTATTTTGGAGAATGATCCATGAGCAGCTGAGAAGAATGTATATTCTGACTTTGTGGGGTAAAATACTCTGTAGGCATCTATTAATTCCATTTGCTGAAGAGTCTGGTTGAGCTCAAGGATTTCCTTAGTGACTTTTTTGTCCAGTCTATCTGTCTCTTTGTGACAGTGGAGTATTGAGGTCCCCTACTACTATTGTATTGGAGTTTATCTGGTTTTTCAAGTCCGATAATATTTGTTTTATATAGTTGGGTGCATTAGAATTTGGATCATAGATATTTAAGATTGTGATTTCTGTCTCTTGGATTTTTCCCTGCACTAAAGGATGGTGTCCATCTTTATCTCTCTTTACCAGTTTTGGCTTGAAGTCTATTTTGTCTGCAAATAAAATCGCCACTCCTGCTTTCTTGCTGTTTCTTGTCGCATGGAGTATTGTTTTCCATCCCTTTACTTTCAGCCCATGGGTTTCTTTCTGAATTAGTTGAGTTTCTTGTATGCAGCAGATTGTAGGATCTTGCTTTTTGATCCACTCTGCCATTCTGTATCTCTTAACTGTCATGTTAAGTCCATTCACATTAATTTTATGACTGATATAGGCAAATTTAGTGCTGCCATGTTTTCCTGTTCTTGGCTGTGTTATTCTACTTTTGCCCTTTCCCTGTCAGTTTCTGTTGGTCCCATGGGTTGACTCGTTTAAATCTCATGGATTTGTAACTTTCCTTATTTTTCTCCAAGATATTCTTTAAAATGTTTTGGAGCACAGGTTTCGTATTTGTGAAGTTTTTCAGGTGTTCTTTCTCATGGAAGTATCTTATTTCCCCACCAATTTTGAAGGATAGTTTTGCAGGATACATTAGTCTGGGTTGGAAGTTGTTTTCCTTTAGGGCTTGGAAGACTTCACTCCAGGCTTTTCTTGCATTGAGTGTTTGAGTTGAGAAGTCTGCTGTGGTCCTGACGGGCTTCCCTTGGAATGTAACTGTTTTCTTTTCTCTGGCTGCTTTCAATATTTCGTTCTTCTTTTGGATATCTGGGACTTTTTTGATGATATGCCTAGGTGAGATTTTTTCATGTCATGGGCATGTGACGTTCTGTATGCTTCCTATATTTATATATCCAATTCTTGACCTTTTTCTGTGAAGTTTTCTGCCATTATCTGTGTGAATAGGATTTTGATGTCTTTAGTATTGTCTCCTGCTTCCTCAGTGACTCCAATCAATGTTATGTTATTCTTCCTTGAATCATCTGCGAGGTCTTGGATTGACTTTTCATTATTTCTTACTTTTTTTCCATAGATTATGCCTTTCCAGTTCATTGGTTGAGATCCTGTCTTCTAGATCTGAAATTTGGTCTTCTGCCAAATTCATTCTATTACACAAACTTTCATTTCTTTCTTAATTTCCTGGACTTCTACTTGTAGGTGTTTAAAAGATTCCATTCCTTTGCTGTGTTGGATTCTATCAACTCCATGATTTCCTCTTTAACTTTATTAATCATCATGTTGACAGTGTCCAATATCTCTGCTTTCATCTCAAAAATCAGTTCTCCATTTTACTAGATCTGCTTTGGTTACCATTTCCGAGGACGTTGGTCTTCCAACTTCTCTATCTCCCTTCCCCCTGTGTTACCTTGAGATGGGGAGCTTTGTATCTGAGACTTTCAGTATTTCCTCATCTCTGAGTTTTTGTCCCTGCTGTTGGTTTTGGCTTGGTATCTGCACTGTTTTCTGGCGATGTTTATTGCAAGTCTCTTTCCTCCTAATAGTTAGGAACCTTAAAATAGCAGTGTCTCCTGGGTTGTTCTTTACAGTCTGTATTGGGACCTAAAGAAATACCCCTAGTTCTGGCACACCATATGAGGCACTCAATCAATAGAGTCAGAACCCCTTCTCCCATCTGCTTTAGAAGTAGGAAGGCTCTGGCTCCTGCATTGGTACAATGGCGCTGCCTAAGGTTCCAATGGGCCCGCCTTCTCACCAATACAGAGTCTCTGGGCTCACTTGCGCAGTTGGCCTGGAGGCCAGTAGGCTGTAGGCCCTGTGCAGCTGCAATGATACTGGATGATATTCCCACAGGCCCACCTACTCACCAATACAAGCTGACTGGATGTGCTTCTGCAGTTGATGTGGAGAAAGTCAGACTCTGGACTGCTAAACTCAGTCCATGGGTGCTCTTCCAGCGTGGACCTGGAGGCCAGTTAGCTCCCACCCCGGCGCGGATTCAATGGCGCAGACGCCACCTCCAAAGCCACCCGCTATTAAACTCAGTCCCTGGGCACTGTTCTGGCATGGGCCTGGAGGCCAGCAAGCTTCCACCTTGCATGGATTCATTGGCGCAGACGCTGCTTCCAAAGCCTGCCACTGCTAAACTCAGTCCCTGGGCTCTCTTCCAATGTGGGCCTGTAGCTCAGCAAGCTCCCACCTCAGCGCGGATTCAATGGCACAGACCCACATCAGACACTCTTTCTAGAATCTGATTTCTAATGTCTTAAATATACACACCAGAGTGTTAGTGAATGTTTTATGGGAAACTGTTCTTGTCTGATGATGTCATTATACCACTTTCATTCTTGAAAAATGACTTTACTATGATCACAATTTTAAGTTGAAAATCGTAGCCTCTGAAATACTGAAAGTATTGAAAATATTCCACTGGCTTTTCATTCTCAGTCACTACTAGTGAGAGATCAACTAGTTGCCTCTTCTGTTAAAATTTATCTGTCTTCTCTCTGGCTAAAGTGAATATAAGCTTTTCATCTTTGATGCTCTAACAATACCACAGAGAAGGTGTTGGTGTAGATTTCTTTTTACCGTTTCTGCTTGTAAATTGTAGGCTCCTGGATTAAAAGATTTGTGTCTTTCAAAAGTTCTCAAAAAATTTCAACTATTTTACATTTTGAATGTTGCACTATTCTACTGTATTTACCGCCTCCTCTTTACAAACCTGACTGTAATCTATTGCATTTCCGTGTACCGTTCTCCAAGTCACTTAAACTTCTGTTCCTATTATCTCTTCTTATCACACATTCTGAGTAACCTCCAAAGGTATATTTTTCAATCAAAATCTAAATATTTCTTATACTATATCCCTTCTGTTCTTTAACTCATCAAATTGCTTTTTCTGTATCTTTATTGTATTATTTTATATCCAGGCACCTTTAAAAATTCTATATTCAAATCTGTTTGGTCATTTCTTCAACTTCCTACTTTTTTCTGTTATTTCCAAGCTATCCCTCACTTCTTAGGCAAGTTGTATGCAGCTGTTTTGTATAATGGGCCCAAATTGCTTGTATCTGAAGTCTCTGAGGCTCAGTCTATTGTTATTTTTCCTTCTCGTTTGCTCATGGTGGTTTGTTTCTGGAAAGGGTGGCAGTTTTCTGATTTCTAACTGGTGATTTCTGACTGTGAGTACATATTCTTTGAAATGTTTTTAGGGGAAAACCTTTGAGGACATGAAATTCCATTTCCCAGTAAGAATGTATGCTTCTTTTCCCCTTTCTCTGTTATCATTGTTGATCCTTGTCCTTACCTAAAGTGTAAAATCTGACCCTGGCCTATTTCAGTTATACAGATAACCTCAATCCCAGATGCAGTCTCATGAGAAGGATGGTGTCTTCATCACTTTCTCACAATACCGGATACCCGCAACTGAAGGGAGGAGATATTTATTTTGGCTCACATTTCAGTCCAATGCTGAGCAGCATATCAGAAGGACATAGCAGAGGAGAGCTTCTCACCACGAGAAGGATGGGAAGCATGAAGGGAGTGGCTGGGAGGTAGACTGACCCTCCAGGCCACACCCTTAGTATCCAGCCTCCTCCTGCCAAACCTCACTTCTCAAGATCATGCCAGCTATACTACCTGTGTAATTCAGTCACCTTCTCCACCCAGAAGGCTTCAATGATCTTCTTCCCTGTTCTTCCTACATTTTACTTAAATGAAAAAGTAGAACATACTTTATGGAGCATAAAAAAAAATCAAAACCTTAGAAAAAAGAAAGAAACCCCTTACGATACTGGGATAAGTTATAATAATATGTATCCTAATCACCTCTATCATTGACTGCCAGTGTTATTTGAAGCTAATGAAGTCTACAGCCATACCACCCTGAATGTGCCTGATCTTATCTAAAGTTGAAGAATACGTTGCTTAGAAAAGCCTATCAACTACCAATGAGTAAAATACAGGACAAAGTACAGAGTAAATATTTCATGCTGTTTACTCAGTCAGTGAAGGCAATGAAGACCTTATATGCCATAAAAATGAACTAAGATTAAGCCTCCTTGATCTCTGTATTTCATAGAACACTGTTAAGAAGGACCAGAATTTCTATTTCAGGTTTACAGATAGGATGTAAAGATAACTGTCAATGTCAAGAATAAAGAGACAATCTATAAAATGGAGGAAATTTTTCTTGCTAATTTCAGATAGAGGACTAATATCTAGACTACATAGAGAACTCAAAAAATTAAATCAACTAAAATTAAAGAACCATTCAGGAAATGGTCAGTAAAATGAACAGGCGCTTCACAGCGGGAGAAGTATAAGTGTCAGGAAATATATGAAAAACTGTTCAGCATCTTTGGTCATTAAAGAGATGCACACTAAAATAATGCTAAGAGTCCATATTACTTTGGAAAGAATAGCAATTATCAAGAATAAAAAAATAGGGGCCGGGGAGTTAGCTCAGTGGTTCCAGCGCCTGTCTTGCAAGCGCAAGGGCCTGGGTTCGATTCCCCGGTAACCACATAACAATACTGGGTGTGGAGACCCACACCCAGCAGCAACCAGTACCACATACCACAGTGCCGGGCGTGGTGGCTCACGCCTGTAATCCCAGCACTCGGGAGGCAGAGGCAGGAGGAT
>PVIR01045363.1:0-10764 GCA_004026965.1 Petromus typicus
CTATGCCATTTTACAAACTTAGCAGTGTAGGAGAGTTCCAATTTCTCCACATCCTTTCCAACACTTTGTTTTTTGTGTTTATTTTTGTTTTTACCATTATAAAATGTGCACTTAAGTGATGTGAAGAATATTCACACTGTTGTGTAAATTTCGTATGAATGATATTGCTATCCATGTGTGTACAAGTATCTGTTTGAGTCCCTGCTTCTAAAACTTCATCTTCTCAAAATGAAATTCTATATGCACTGAATAATAACTTCCTGTCTCACCTACACCCAAGGCCCAGGCAACATTCTACTTCCTGTTTCTGTGAACTTGATCACTCTAGGTTCCTCTTGAAGTGAAATCATACAACACTTGTTTTTCTGTGACTGCCTTATTTCATTTCTCATAATATCTTCATGTTGCCATATGTATCAGAACTTCCTTCCTTTTTAAGACTGAATGATATTTGGCTGTATGTGTATACCATACATTGTTTATTCAATCATCTGTCAGTGTCCACCTGGGTTGCTTGAACCCTTTGGCTATTATGAATGATATTGCTATACATGTGTGTACAATGTACACATACATGTACAATGCTATACATGTATCTGTTTGAGTCCCTGCTTCTAATTCTTTGGGTTAAATACCCAGAAGTGGGTTGCTAGATCATATTGTAATTCTGTTTCACTTTTTTTTTTTTAGGTTTTTTTGAGACAGGGTCTCACTTTGTGGTTCAGGCTGGCCCTGAGCTCAGCCTCAAACTCACATCACAATCCTCCTGCCTCTGCCTCCCGAGTGCTGGGATTACAGGCGTGAGCCACCACGCCCAGCACTGTGGTATGTGGTACTGGTTGCTGCTGGGTGTGAGTCTCCACACCCAGTATTGTTATGTGGATACTGGGGAATCAAACCCGGGCCCTTGCGCTTGCAAGACAGGCACCGGAACCACTGAGCTAACTCCCCGGCCCTCTGTTTCACTTTTTGAGGGCCCTCCGTAATATTTCCCTAGTGGCTTCACCATTTTATATTCCCATCAGCAATCCAGAAGGGTTCTTACATCTTCACATCCTGACCAACACCTGTTACTTGCTTTTCTTTTTATAACCATCCTCAGACATAAAGTGATATCTCTTTGTGGGCCAGCATTTGCTGTTGTCTTTTTTGCTTTAGCTATTTAAATGGGTATGAAGTGATATCTCCTTGTGGTTTTGCTTTTCATCTCCCTAATGATGAAAGATGCTGAACTTCTTATAGTGAGCTTACTGGCTATTTGTAAATTCTCTCTGGAAGGATGTTTATTCAAATCCTTTACCCACTTTCCATTGCTTGTGCTATAGTTTGGATGTGTCCCTATAGGTTCATAGGTCCTCAGTGTCTTCAGCTTGGTCTTCAGTCTGGTGATGTTAGAGAGCAATGGAACCACTAAAATGTAAAAGCTAATGGGAGATGAAGAGCTCAGTGGAGACACTGCTGTCAGGAGGAGTTAACATAGCTCATGATGGGCCACAGACCCAGCTGGAAAAGAGAAACTTGCCCCTCCCCACCTCTTTGGCTTTCTGTTTTGCCATGTGGTCTGCCTCTCTTGAAAATGCTCCCCTATAATGCCATCTGTCATGTGATGCCACCAGGAAGGCCTTCACCAGAAGCTGAATCAGTGAGATACCTGGCTTGGACTTTCAACCTTCAAAACTCTGAGTTCAACAAATCCCTTTTTTTTATATGTTACCCAGACACAGATATTTTGTCATAGTAATAGAAAATGGACCAACACAGCTTGTTGCTCTCTTTACTGTTGAGTTGTGGGGTTTTTCTTCTGAGTATGAGTCCCTTCTCTTATTTATGATTTGCAGGTAGCTTTTCACATTCCATAGGCTTTCTTTTCATTTTCTTTTTTCTTTTTTTTTTTTGAGACAGGGTCTCACTTTGTAGTTCAGGCTAGCCCTGAGCTCAGCCTCAAACTCACATCACAGCAATCCTCCTGCCTCTGCCTGCCGAGTGCTGGGATTACAGGCGTGAGCCACCATGCCCGGCACTGTGGTATGTAGTACTGATTGCTGCTGGGTGTGAGTCTCCACACCCAGTATTGTATGTGGTTACTGGGGATCAAACCTGGGCCCTTGCACTTGCAAAACAGGTGCTGGAACCACTGAGCTAAATCCCTGGCCCCTCTTTTCATTTTCTTAATGGTGTCCTTTGAACTGAAAATATTTTAACTTTAAAGAAGATCAGTTTGTTTTTCTTTTGTTGTTTGTCTTCTGGCATCATATCTAAGAAACCATAGCTTACATAAATGTTTGTAATTATTTTTTCTCTTAAAAGTTTTATATGTGCTTGTACATGTACATTGATATAGTTTATGCAAATATGCATTTTGAGTTTTTATGTATTACATGCTTAGAAATTTTAGGAACATTTACTTTAAATATATGTGTGTGTGTGTGTGTGTGTGTGTGTGTGTGTGTGTGTGTGTATAAATTTATGTGTATATGTACACATAAACTTTTTTAAAAGAGGTGTTGCTCATGTTCAGCAAGTTTCCTTTGATAGAATTATTTTCTCATTACTAAAAATGTAAAAAGACCCTGGGGATTTAGGTCAGTGGCACTGTGCCTGCCTTGCAAGCACAAGGTCCTGAGTTCAGGTTCCCGGTACAGTGAAAAAAAGGAAAATAAAAATGTAAAAAGGTATTTATATGTGTATACAATAAACTTTCCTGGTCTTTAGCTATATTTAGAATAAATTTGAATATGGCACTTAATCAATCATTTAGTAAATTTGTGTGTATCTACTTTGCACATGTAATCTTCTGAACTATGGAAGGTCTCCAAGACCAAACACTACAGAAAGGTCAAGGTGAGGGAACACGAGGAGAAGCCCTGAGCTTGTGGGTTGGAAAGCGCGAGTGGCCCGCACACTCCCGCTCTGAGGGTGGGTGGCCAGTGAAGCCTATGAAGTTATCGCCAAAGAAACTATTTGTGGTGAAAGGATGAGAAATAGGAAAATAACTAAAGGTTACCAAAAAAGCTAAATAAGGAATTATTTCAAACATGGAGACCCTGCAACAGCTCAAAACAGAAGTCAGTGGGAGCCCTGTTTCCAGCCTGCACAGAGATAATGGGGAGAGTTTAGGTGACATGAATAACCTGGAAATGAAAATAGACATGGGTTTAAATTCTAGTTTGCCACTTTTAGCTGTGCAGCACTGAGCATGCTATTTCTGTGCTGAGCTTTGGATCCCTCTTCCATCAAATGGCAGCAAATACTAGAAATACCTCCCTGATTCCATGAGAACCACATATAAATCTCTTGATGATTATTATACATTCTCAGTTCTGACAAAAACAAAACACATCGAAATCAGTTCAATTGAGACATGGTTGAAATCATGTTTTACTCCATCGTAACTCTCCTCCTACCACAAAGTCATGTTTTTTCACAAAAATATTAAACGCACATGTGTTTCTGCTAAAAATTGCTCTTGCCTCCTCTTCATCCATGCCACTTCATCCCATATGGATCCAGTCTCTTTCACCTGGAGTCAAATACTCTTATCCTCACCTGTGAGGACATATACATAACATCCAGCCTGTGAGGAACTCAAGTGATCAGTCAAGGATGACGAGCATAAGTGGTGACATCAGTACACATTTAAAAATCTTTCCTTGTCCCAAGCTAGGATGTTATTAAAGTTGTTTATGACTGAGTACTGCAATACAACATTTTTCCAATCTCTGGCTAATGAAGAGGCAATCTAGTTTCACCTTTCTTGAGCAGTTGCATGCACTCTGGTTAGCTCACTAAAATCCTCTCCCATTGAATAATATTTTGCTTCTAAGAAAAATAATAAATTGTCAGAGAAAATGCACATGACTCCCCAGCCACATAAGTCAGATTTTAAAGTCCTGTGACACTGATGACATATAAACCAGCCTCCCTCCCTGTTTGCATCTCTCCAGCAATGAGTATTTTCCCAGTAAATACAAGTAACTGTACTGCATTAGGGATATCTAGTTTTTCTCCAGAGTATTTTTTGTTTACCATTTTAAACCTTTTCCCTCTCATGAACTTCCTCCCTTGTTTTCTTTACTGTATCCTGTTGTAATAAAAGGACTTTGTTACTCACATTGATTGGGAAAACTTCCTTCCTGGCATTCATATTCTCTCTTCAGATGTCAGGATGGAAGATAATGGCCCATTGCTGGCTGAGCGCAGGGGAGCATGGGAAAAACAAGGGGAGCCGTGGTCTCCCCACGGTGGGCAGGTCCACACACTTCATGTGTGATGAGTGGTCCAGTGTGTGTCAACAGTGGCTGTACTGTTCACTCTTGCGACACCGGGGCATTAACATGCAAGGCTGGTGGTTTGAAAATTGTCAGTATTTTCTAATTCACGCACTCTGAAATGTCAATAGGTTTTCTGAAGAACTTAACTGCACTCAGCAGAGAGTTGAGTTTTTTTCACATGCCAGCTTTCTTGATCAGGACTCATTCCTCCTTGTGGCTTATCTACTACATCTTTCCAAGGCAGGTTATGTTCCCTAGTTTCCTCCTTAGGAAACCCTACATATACAGTAAATGATGTTGTTAAAAATATCTAGGGAAACAGGAGAAACATATAATGTAGTGTAATTTGCCTATGAAACACACTATTTGAAATGATTATTAATTTTTGAAGGCCTGTTCAAATAAAACATTAATTTCCAAAGACCTGTATATCAACAAATGTTTAAGCTTTAAAAAGACCAATGGGGCCAGGGATTTAGCTAAGTGGTTCTGGTGCCTGCCTTGCAAGCATAAGATCCTGGGTTCAATCACCAGTAACCACATACAATAATGCCGAGTGCGGAGACTCATGCCCATTAGCAATTAGTACCACATACCACAGTGCCGGGTGTGGTGGCTTATGCCTGTAATCCCAGCACTTGGGAGGCAGAGGCAGGAGGATTGTTGTGAGTTCAAGGCTGAGCTCAGGGCCAGCCTGAACTACAGAGTGAGACTTTGTCTCAAAAAAAAAGAAAGACCAATAGGTATTCTGAAGTGGTAGAAACTATCAAGATTTCTCACTCCAACTCCCTAACTTAATTAAATGAGGAAATAGAGTCCAGGGGGCTGAAAAGCCCAAAGCCATTCACTGCCAATTGGCAGATTTAAGAACCAGCTTGCAACCATATCTTCATTTTGTATCACTGACTCGGACTAAGTTGGGACCAGGAAGGCCAAAACGCAATGAAAAATCGTTATTTAAACCTTCCAAAAGCAAAGTCTAGACTTCCTCCTCATGGAGGAAGAGGACCACATCCAAGTGTCTTTAACTTTCTGTCTGATTTTAATGAACCAATAACTGCCTAAACTCTTATGAGTAAAACAGAGTGGACTATAAGCCCTTTGGGAAAACCCATTGCAGGTGTGACTCCTGTATCAGGTGTCAGACATAGCTCATTCATTCATCCATTGGTTCACCAAGCAGACATTGGCTGAGCATCTACTATATATATGCAAGGCAGCAAGTAGGGCCTGAGTGACTGTAGATGATAGAGAAAATGAAATGTCTCTGCCTTGTAAAAGCTCACAGTCCAACATGGAAGACAAACAGATAAGCAACAAACATCTCACAATGTGCTGTTTGAAAGGGATATCCAGTTTCTCCAGTGTCAGGAAAGGCAGAGGAAGGAAGTCTTGCCAGATAGAAGTTATTTCACTGAGAATATCACATGGCAGATTTGGAGAATTCCAAGATCTGCCCAGCAGCTACAGCAGAGCTTCTGAAATTTTCATCAGCTCATGTGTCACCTGGGACCTTGTTCCATGGGTTCAGATCCCCTAGGTCAAGAGTGAGCTCTGAGCTTCTGTTGTCAACAAGCCTGGGGCTCTGCACTTTGAGTAGCAGGGCAGTTCTTCAGAGAGAGGAAGAGAGGGACAAGAGTAGGGGCCAGTTGGAATGTTGTAAGGGCCATGTTATAGAATTTGAATTCACTCTGGGAAGAATCAGAAGTAACAAGGATGCTTGATATCTTGAAACTCAGGTTTGCTTTCTTGGTTTATTGGATTCCTCAAAGTCATTCCAAAGGGAAGCTTTCTGAGCCTTCCGGGTGTGTGCAGCTTGATTTAGAATAATAGAACATGATGCACATCAAGTTAGCATTCCCCTATCTGTTCAAGTCACTTAAATCTAAGCACTCGTGGGGACAGTTATGCTTTTCTCCATTTTGAATCCTCAGACTGCATGTACTTAACACTTTGCACCACACTGACCTCCAGCTTCTCTACCAATTTAAATCACATGTATGCTCAAAGGCAAATATTCTCAAACATCAGAGTCAACTGGAGGCTTGTTAAACCCCAGGTTTCTGGACCCCACCTGGGATGGGGCTTGGAATTCATTTTTCTACTATGCTCATAGTTGCTGTTGTTTTGGGGGGCTACAGGAACTCATGGTCTAAAGGACACCATCCATGACTTCCTACCGAGGGGTGTTAAATGATGCAAAATAGCTTACTGGCTAACAGCATGGACTGGCTAATAGCATGGACTCTTGACTTTTACCTGAGCTTTCCAACCCTTGGAGTACACATCCATGAAATGCAAATAAGAACAATACACCTACTTCCTGGACAAGTGGGAGAAGTCCAAGAGCTATAATACAGATAAAACACTCAGTGATCACAAATCAGTGTCAATTATCATAATTAAAAAGACTCACCTCAAATGCTAATGCCACAGACAGAATGAAACAGTTTTTAACAAAGCTCTAAAATGTTTCTCTGCCAACAGACTGGGTGAGTGTGAGTTTACTTTTCAATCTTTTAAATTTATAAGACTAGCACAGCTCCTATTGTATTTTGTAGCCCACATTTTATATTTTCTTGACTCATTCATAAGAGAACCTGTGGACTCTGAGTTTATTATCTCCACTGGGATGGCTAATTCTTGGAGAGAGAAAGAGAGAGAGAAAAAAAATAGGTTTTGATGAGGATATGGAGAAACTGGAAACTATGCATTGGTAGTGATTGTGTAAAATGGTGCAAACACTTCGTAAAAGTCTATCACTTCATCAAACAGTTAAACAGAAGCCACTACAGTGGTGCACACCTGTAACCCCAGCACTCAGGGAAACTGAGGTAGGAAGATCACAAATGCAGGCCCAGCTTTTGCAACTTAGCAAGATCCTCTATCAAAATAAAAAAGAATAGATCCTTAGGTTCAAGACTCAGTGGCCCCCACACAGACCTAATAAACACAGGAATTATACAGTACAATTCCATTCCTAGGTTTATACCCCAAATCGCTAAAAACACATTTTCACAAAAATGTATGTTTGAAGAAGCATTGTTCACAGCAACAAAGATATAAAAATTTTTTTTTAAGCCATAAGTTCATAAATGGATGGACAGTTAAATAAAAGCATGGTATATATCCATACAATGGACTACCATTCAGCCACAAAAAGAAATGAAGTGGAGTACTTTTACCATAGGTAAAACTTGCAAACATTATTCAAGTGAAAGACCTCTGGTGCAAAAGTCTCCATTGATATGAAATGTACAAGATAGGCAAATTCATACAATCGGCAAGTTGGTAGTTGCCAGGGTGGAGGAAAAAACTGATCAGGAGTGATGTTAATGGAATAGGTTTCTTTTGGAAGTGATGGAAATGTTCTGGGATTGGAGGGTAGTGATGGTCTTATGAGTAGTGAGTGAGGTGACCAGTACTTGCTCCACAGGCTGAAGACCTTCCCCTGCTACTTTCCCAGTTTGGGAGCCCAGACCGTCAAGTGGTTTCTGTTGATGCAAAGCACAGGAAAGCAGAAACAAGACACAGTACCTTAGTCCAAGCTCTACATCAGTCATGCAGGTCAAGTTATGCAACTTATAACTTCTCCGGCTCTCAAACAGGAAGGCAGCAGTTACTTTATACAGTGAGCAAGTCACGGACAACTAAGCAGGAAGATGTTAGAATGGGGCTTAGTAGAAATATTTGAAAAAGTAAGCTACTGAAATTGATTCAGCTTCAAAAAGTAATGGACTCTGAGGATGATCACTGAACTAAAAATATTTAGAAAATGACAGTGAAATAATTCTAGTACCAAAATTAAGATCTGATTAAATATTTGTTTATTGTCTATGTGGTCTTTTCAAAAAAATTAAATATCTTGCAAAAAATTTTAAACCCACTGAAATATGCACTTGAAAGTGTTAAATTTTAGTGTGTGAATTACAGCTGAGTGCAATTTAAAAAAAAAAATCAAGATCCTCTAATCCCAGTTGGTGACAGCAAAATTTTCAACTTAGAGTCTGACTGTCCAATAAGGTCACCACTAGCCAGCTGGCTCTTGAACCCTTGAAATGTGTCTGAACAGTGCTAAGGTGTAAGAAAAAACATTTTTAAATTAGAATGTGAAATATCTCAATACATTTTTAAGATTAGAATATTATTTAGATATATTTATTCAAATAAATATTAAAATGAACTTGCCTATTTCCACTTTTTAAACTATGGCTAGTAGAACTTTAAAATTTTATATATGGATAGAGTGAAAGGGGAAAATGTTGAGATTGTAACAAAAAAGTAAGAAAGGAAACAAATTTTATGTATATGGGGGGGTGGTAGGGTAAGTAAGGCTATGGGAAAAAATGAGAATTAAGTTGCGTCTTATACTGGTACAAATCCCCATTATGGAGTGCAATCATGATGTGTATATTTAATGTACCAATAAAGATAAAAAATAAATAAAATTTTATATATGGGTCCCCTCATCTTTCCATTGATCAGTGCTATGTAGCTTCGAGATCCTCTCCAGCAGGTCACGTGTTTTTCCATTTTTTGTTTTTGTCGAGATACACGAAAAGTGTGCGATCTGCAGTCAGCAAGGCCCAGGCTGGTCTTTTCCTTCACATACAGGGTTCTATCCATGGCCCTTGATCAGCTCTGTCCCACTAGCACAATTCAGCACATGTAAACAGGCTGCTCACTGGATGCTTCCAGTTTTTGTTCTTTGAGTACAAGGCCACCTGCAAAAACAGAGGCTTGTTATCTCAGAGAACCAGGGTCTGGGACGTTATTATTTTAGAAAGTACTTTTTGTGTTCCCTGCTAATGAGCTACACAGCAAGTCATCTGAAAAATAAATTCTTAAGGCGTAATTTTTTTCTTTCCAGAGTAACCTTTTTTCCAAGGCTCAAGTGCTACATAAAATGTCATTGACCTTGACGTGTATTTCTAGATACTTGTGAAAACTGTAAAAGTTCTCCCAGGAAGGAAAATTATTTAAAAATGAATCAAAGGCAGGGATTTATGTGATAGCCAAAGTAGTGAAGGGAAATTTATTTAAATAAGAATGTCTGAAGAAAGAAAATTAAATAGATTGATTGTTTTAAAAGATCACAAAAGATTTTTGTATGAACAATTTATGATATTTTGAAAAATTTCAGAAATACCAGTAAGCAAAGAGAAGTAAATAATCAACATTCTTAATCCTTCTACCAAAGCTAAATGGTGTTAATATATTGACATCTACCCTTTAGGAAAAATAAAGGTCTTAATCCATCAAAGTATTTCTCCATAAAGAAAACTGACTCAGTTTCTATCATTAACTACTAGTCAACAAATCAAATATATATTTTCTAGCCAATCAAACATAATTCCATCAGCATTCTAAATTTTGAGATGAAAAATTCAATTTGTTTTGGCTTAGTTATATAACATGTTTGGGTTACAACTTAGTGGCTAGGCTGAATGTAATCCTTTTGGCTTTCTTATAACAAAGAAAGGAAGATATTTACATTACATGCAAAGATGATGTGGGTGGGCATGCCTCTATACATTTTTATTTTCTCTTCACCAGCACAGTTGTATAAAAGTATTTACTGCTCTACTATAGAGTCGGAGACATGGTGTAGTGTCCCTGCCATGAAGCAGAAGGGTGAATTATTTACTGGAGGTTTTATGGACCCACATTCAAGTGCTTCTCCAGCTGTGTTTATAGCGTTGGCTTCTTAAGCCTCTTGAGAAGTAATCAGTTTTGATCATCTTAAACCCCAAAGTAAATTTTCTTTTCTGGCGATTATTCTAGTTGCTAACTCAGGTTAGTCTCGCCTATTGAACCATCTTTTTGTGTCGTGGTATCCAAAAATGAAAACATCCATTTTACTCTGAGAAAAAGGAGCAAAAACTTGAAAAATGACTCAGTTTCTTCACACAAGAGGGAAAGTCTTCAGATTCCTCTACTCTCTCTCTCTCTCTTTTTTTATCTTTATCTTTATTGGTACATGATGAATACACATCATCATCGCATTCAACATTGAGAGTTTGTACCAGAATATGACATGACTTGATTCTCATTTTTTCCCTTTTCCCCTCACCCTGCAACCCCACCCCCTATATACACAATCTTTGTTTTCCTTTTTCTTTATTATTACCACATTCATTTTCCCCTCATTATTTACCCTTATACTCTCTTTTCTTTCTCTTTTTTCTTTTATCTTTATTGGTACATTAAATATACACATCATGATTACACTCCATAATGGGGATTTGTACCAGTATAAGACACATCTTAATTCTCATTTTTTCCCCTAGCCCTACCCACCCTACCACTCCCCCATATACATAAAATTTGTTTCCTTACTTTTTTGTTACAATCTCAACATTTTCCCCCTTCACCCTATTTTACATTGAGCATTTTCTATTTCACAATATATAACATACAATGCTAGGACTCATTTACATCTTTATTTTCTCATACCAGAGAAAAGATGCGATATGTACCTATCTGTGCCCTA